>CABFVZ010001029.1:63352-85892 GCA_902151445.1 Timema monikensis
GGGGGGGGGGGGGGTTACCCTAGGTGGGCTCAGTGGGGGCCCCGGAGGGTCTCCCCGAGGCGGGCTCAGGGTGTTTCCTCGAGGAAGTCTCCTCGATGGTATAGGTGATGGAGGCGACATTTGTGGCGGTTTTGCCTCGTTTAAAAATTTAGGCGCCACAGAGGTTGGCGCGGAATCACTATAGATGTCTCGAGAAGAGACCAATGGCACTGGTCGCGTTGGCGTCTTAGTAAGATTAATTGCGCAATGGCAGTTGGGACAGTTTATGTTCTGACTGACAATCTGACTGTATGAAGTTTGAAATACCGGAGCCTGACTAGTTACGTATTCCTTGCGTGCCTGGGCATATGAGATCTTCTTTTCTGATTGAATCTCCAGGACTTTATTCTCTACCTTCTTCCATTTTGGACAGGCGCGAGACCAGGCGGAATGCGGACCCTTGCAGTTGACGCAGTATTTAGGAGACTTACATGGTGTTTCGTGAGCCTCCTGTCCACAATCCGCAAAGGTTGGCTTACCACGGCATCGCAGCTTCTTATGCCCAAATTCCTGGCACTGAAAACAGCGCCGAGGGTTAGGGACATACGGCCGGACCCTGAGCACGTGGAAACCTGCTCGGACCTCCTTCGAAGGGTAGGAGTTGAATCTCAGGATATACGTATCCGTCTTTTTGTCTTGTCCATTCTTTTTAATGACAATACAGTACACTTCGGTGACAGCTCCTCACAGATATCCTCAATACTCAGGCAGTCGAGGTCAAAGCAAGTGACTACTCCCTTGCAAACATTGAGGAACCTATGAGTTTCCACCTTCACCCGTATATAAGTCGTATTACTCGATGGTATTTCAGATATAGCCAATATATGTGATAAATGGACGTAAGTTGTAGTTTGGATCAAGATAGTGCCATCACGCAATTTCCTTATAGAAACATCTGATTTTGCTGCACCATTTATCGCTCTTTCGAGGATAAATGGTCTGACGTGCTTAAGGTTTCCATTGGCATAGTCTCGAGACATCACCAGGAAGTGGGGCTGCGGCCTCACCATTTCCTGGATTTTCACAACGACAGGGCTGGACGGCCTTACCCGTTTCCGGTTCTTATCAATATTACGGCCCTGTGAGAGGTCGGGCAGTGAGGTGCCAGCAGAATTTAGCAGTACAGTGCCAGCGGTGACAATACTATCGGCCATGCCGTATTTGGGGACAACCTACACAATACTCGGATCGTAGACCCAGTGTGATCCCAGTTGTTACTACCGCATACGGCCCTGTTAAGTGTCCCGACGAGAGGCCCCATACGACGCTAGACATGACAACCTTCATATGGTGTATCACCAGGAGAGAGGTCGTCGCAGCAAGTGGGTGCAGGCAAGTGCCAATTTTATGTTCGGGCCCTCATCAACGCAATCAATCTTTTCTCAAAATAGGGTACCCGGTTATTGTCGTCCCTGAGGCCCTTCTACTAAGATATTACAACCGGCGCACTTTAATTCAGGAGCTCAATTGCAACAGTATCCAGTAATTGTCCGAGAAGAGCCGGGTTAGTAGCCAAGATTGTCAACGAAGAGGCCAAATGCTTCCGTGCAATATGAACGGAAGGGGGAAGGCAAGAAAGAAGTAAAAAAGTAATAGAAGGGAGAAGAAGGAAGGAGAGTGAGAAAGGATGAAAAAAGGCGAAAGGATGAAAAAAGGCGAAAGGAAAGATATAGGAAAGGTTTATCCTACATGAGGTACGTCCTGCACAGAATTATTATCATTATTATTGTTGTTTAAAGGCCCATCGACACATCAAGGTCATTAGGGCCTTGAAATATATAAAAAACATAATAAAATCCCCATAGGGGAAAGAGATAAAACATTCACCATTTGAGACACTCCATAGGAGTGCTCAAATGGGCTCATGGTATAAATTAAGTGATACACCTGCTAAAAAAAAAACACAAGTGTATCACTCCAATAAAAAGACAAAACAAACATATTAAAATATAACACGTTAAAATGACACAACATGTTAAAATTATAATACGTTAAAAAGACAAAACAACATGTTAAATTGTAATAAAACTGTTAAAAAGATCTCAATATGAGATAATATCCAAAAGAGCCACTTTATAAAAGTGACTCAAATGGCATTAAAAAGATCCGCCTGGCGTATAAAACGGAGTAAACAAATAACTCCATCCGCACTATCGCGTAATAAAAAACGTAAGTCACCTTTAAAATCAAGAGCCAGACGGATAGGGGCTAGTTTGCGACACTCCACCAAAATGTGATGCACACTAAGGGGAGTATCACAAAACTCACACACTGGAGGTGGATCCCCTCTTAGTAAAAAACTATGGGTCAATAATGTATGCCCGACGCGGAGTCTCGTCACGATGACCTCCTCTCTTCTAGACTTTCGTATAGAAGAGGGCCATCGCGACACACCGTCCCTGATGGACCGCAGCTTGTTCTGAGCAGGGGTCGAGACCCACTGCTCGTGCCAGGTGCGTAAGACTCCACGCCGAACATAACCCTTTAGATCTAAAAACATGACACCCAGACTCGCCTCCGGAGGCAGGCGTGCTGCCTCCTTGGCTGCCTGGTCCGCCAGTTCATTTCCTGGAAGACCAGCGTGACCAGGAATCCAGCAAAAGGCGAGCCGGGTGCTTAATGAATCAATTTTAAAAATTTGCTCATGTATCATCTGCACGAGGGGATTCCAGGAGTAGAGAGTGGACAATGCCAACAGAGCACTCATGGAATCCGTGCAGATGAGGACAGAACGGTGACTACTTCGGTATACAAAACACAAAGATTTAAAAATGGCATATAATTCAGCCGTAAAAACACTGGTTTCTTTAGGTAAACCAAATTTAAAATTGGATCCTTCCACAACAAAAGCACATCCCACGGAGGCTCCAGATTTAGAGCCATCAGTGTAGACGCGCTCAAATCCGTGAAAGCGAGTGGAGAGGAGCTCATTAAAGGTCCTCTCATATACAAAGTTTGGGGTGGTCGCTTTAGGGAACTTGGCAAGATCAAAATGGCATTTCGGGGGGCGTATTTTCCAGGGAGAAACTCGACCTGGTGATGTGGGGATAGCCTTTGGCAGGACTATCCCACACGTGTCGAAAACCGATAGCATCCGGATCCCAACCGGCCTTGTACTACGCCATTTAGTTTCATACAAGACACGGTTAGGGGGATGAAACACAGGGCGGTAAGCAACATTATTTGGCATGCAATGCAGTTTCGACACGTAAGATGCCAGGAGATAAGACCGCCGGTAAGAAAGAGGGGGCTCACCGGCGTCGGCACAGATGCTGACGACTGGACTGGTACGAAAAGCACCAGTAGCCAGTCGAATGCCAGCATGGTGGACGCTATCGAGCATCTTTAACGCCGAGGGTCTAGCGGAACCATATACAAAACTGCCGTAATCAAGTTTTGATCTCACCAAGGCTCTATAGAGGCGCATCAAGGTTTCCCTATCAGCACCCCAAGAGCGACCACTCACAACTTTAAGTAAATTCAAAGCTTTAATACACCTCGCTTTCAGGTCTTTGATGTGGGGGATCCAAGTTAGTTTAAAATCGAATAAAAGTCCCAGGAACCTTACGGTCTCGGAGACAGGTAAAACAACGTTGTTCATTAAAATATTGGGGGCTGGCTGTATTCCGCGTAATCTATGGAAGTGGACGACAGTCGTCTTGGCCGCAGAGAAACGAAAGCCATTACGAGATGCCCACAACCATAGATTGTTTACAGCGAGTTGTATCTGTCGTTCAGCCCTGTGGAGACTTGATGAACTGCAATAAATTGCGTAGTCATCCACAAAAAGGCATGAACGAACAGGTAAGCTCACGTTGTCTACAATGCTATTTATCGCAATAGCGAACAACGTACAGCTCAAAGGACTGCCCTGTGGGACCCCATTTTCTTGAATAAAAGCATCGGATAAGGTGTTGTTTAACCTTACCCGAAAGTGTCTATCTGACATAAAATTAGCTATAAAAATAGGGAGGTTCCCCCGGAACCCCCAATTAAAAAGGTTTTTTAAGATGCCGTAACGCCATGTGGTATTGTACGCCTTCTCCAAATCAAAGAAAACAGCCAAAAGATGCTGTTTATGGAGAAAGGCGTCATGAACAGCAGTCTCAAGATGGACGAGATGATCCACCGTGGATCAGTTACGGCGAAAACCACATTGAATATTGGATAGCAGTCCTGCACAGAAGCCTCCCCTTTTAGTCGCTTCTTACGAAAAGCAGGGGTTACTACGCGACTATTCTAAACCCCATCCCACAGAGGGACAATTGAAATAGAATAAAGCTAAACATCTTCAGAAAACATTTCTATGTAGGTCAGTTGCTGGTTGTGTATGAGCACAAATGCACACAAACACCTAATATTTTTATTACAATTGTATACTATTTTCAGAAACAGGGGCTCTCAGGAAGATGGAAAAGAGATCCTTGGAGAACCATTGAATATAAATCTGTGGTAGTTGTAATTAAATATCAACTTTGAATTATACAATATACCGTACATTCACTGAAATAATTTTGTTGATGAGCTATCTAAATTTCAAGTTAAGAAATAAAATTAATGAATAAGCTAAATTAAGTCTATATAATTGTGCATTATTTTTAGGCACAACATTACTGTAGTGCACTGTGTAATTTAATTTTTCCTGAACTTTAGCAAGTTAAGGTGTGTTTACACTAAGTGACAAGTTTTTAAAACTTTGTGTTGTATAACAATGTTTTACAACTTGTTATAAAATCAAATGGAAAATTAAATAAAACATGATGTCTTATACAATTTGTTCTTGTTTTATAACCAGTTAGAAGTTTCCCACCCATTGTCAGCAATAATCAAAGAAAATTATGTAACTTTTGTTTTCCAACATGATGCAGTGTTACAGGACTGTTTATACTATGTAGCTAACAAGTTGGCTAGAAAGCGTATAGCCCAAAAGGGTAGTAAGACACGGTGCTAGAAAAAAAATAAAGTTGGCCAAACTGTTCCTTCCATCCTTTAGCTGGAGCTATCCTTTTTTTTTTTCTCTCTACTCAATTACCAATCAAATCAATTAGGTACTCTAAAGTCCTAGATTGTCAATCGAAGAAAGTTCCTAAAACTGCCATCAGTTCTGAGCTTCACAGCCAACAGATCATGGTCATCACACTGAAGATCAGTCAAAAGGTCACTTGCACAGTATTTAGCTCTCGCAAGTAGAGATGGTCGAAACCATCTTTTGGCCCTTAATCTGCACAACACTACACAAACCGTGACCGCAAGGAGAACATCCTCCCCAAAGGCTAAGATGCAGACTAGATAAAACATGCTATAATTTGGTGAAACAATAGCCGGAACTATTGTTAATGCATTTTAGGGAGGATAACACCTCTCCGATATCATATTCTGAAAATTGAAAAATGACACCTGGACGAATCCTGGATAGCTCAGTGGTAAGAGCAGTGGCGTACTAAGCCGAAGGTCCCGGGTTCGATTCCCGTGTCCAGGTGTCATTTTTCAATTTTCATTTCATGCTATAATTTGTTAAGACAGTTTTAAATCATTTTTGTCAATGTTTTACAACATTTTTTGTTACATAGCGTAAACGAACCTGGCCCCTGTTGACAGCCATGTTAATTCGAGGAAATAAACCCCTGTTGGCAGCCATGTTAATTCAAGGAAACAAACCCCCGTTGGCAGTCATGTTAATTTGAGGAAACAAACCCCGTTGGCAGTGAGGTTAATTCGAGGAAACGAAACCTCTGGTATTGATAAGGTACATTCACTACCCATAAAAAAAGTTTGAATGAAGGCTGCACTTTCCGGTCAGAGCTTTCCAAGTGCAGTGCTTACAAGCTTGACTTCTCATATGTCTACTTGAACGATTATTCTGGCACTACAGCTTGTGAAACTTCTCCATTGGATGCATCCAACGACATGGTTCAGACAAAGGCTCCTAACGTTGCAGACATAACAGCAGGTGCTTTTTTGTTTAGTCAAATTCACAACCTCCGAAAGCAGGAAGATTGATATTTCAGCCAAGTACAGATATGCTGGTATCGCTCCGACCTCTCTAGAAGGGGAGGTGAAAGTGATGATTTTTTAGGAATGTCGGGGACAGCGGCTACAAACGTAAAATACATTATTTTGTTTGTGACTTTTGAACAGATTCTTGCAGTATTACCAACACCATAAATAAGAAATGTCAGGAATAAGAAATAATAAAATTTTAATCCACTGGTGAAGTATATGAGTATGAACAGTGAAATCTAATTTAGTTACTTTTAAGTGTTTTTAATAAGAACCAGGAAGAAAATAATTTGGAAAAAAATCTTTTGAACTGGCCCGAGAGATTAATAATCAGATTTATAAGTTAAGTGTTTCAGAATGTTTTGAATATGTACCCATTTGTTTACAATGTATTTTTCAAAAATATATTATCAAGGGGTTCTGGTCTATAAATTTGTGCTGTGTCCCACACGTGACATTGATACAGTAAATATAATATTATATTAAAACAATTGAATACTTTATTTACTTAGTTTCGCAATGTGCAGATCAAACATTTACTATTTCAGAATTAATGACACTTGGCCCCTATATATTTTTTCCTCATAAAATTACAGTTTCCTTAAAAATCATTTACTGTGTCACAAGATATGTTTTTTGTCCCACTTGTGACAATAGTTTAAAGATCAATAATTTCACATCTGTACTGAGAAATATAATTTTCTCATAGGCAAATGGTGCAGCTATGAGTGGACAATTTCTATCATCCGATAATGACGGCCTTTAATTTATATTAAATAAGATATTTGCTCTCAAAATTAGATAAATGTAGTGCATTGGTCCCACCTGGGCTGATGGAATATACCCCTACACTAACCATGGTTTGGCACATATAAATTAAAATATACCTGCAAATTATATTAGAAATAGGCCTATACACATGTCTAGTTAAACCAAAATCAAAAAGTCATGGTTTTTTCGGTAAAATAATAATAATGATAAAACACAATGTAGGTCGACATACTGTCTCATCATATTATAGTTTGGCCCAAAATTTTTTTTAAATATTTTATCATTAAACACTAAGTAAAGCCTCGTCTACAGAGTCTGTAAGTTCCACATCTGTATTCCTAGTCCTTAAGTGTCCTTAGAAATGGGAATCGCGTCTACACAGACCGTATCCTTAACCACGTAACCATGCCAACCAATAAGAAAATCAGAGATTATATCCAATTAGGCCCAAGTTAAAACTCTTCAAAACAAAATTGGTTAGAGCTAAGCTCAAGCAGACATCTGTGAGGTAGAGGTTATTAAGAATACTAATGGGGTGTTTTAACCTACCAAAGCGACTCCACTCTTTCTGAGAGCTTTGTATTTTTTTCTGAAAATTGTTTTGAGATGCCAGGGGTCTTTAAATTCTCAAAAAAAATATCTGAAATAGCTGTTTGTAAGCCTATAATTTCATCTATTATTTGTTTCCATAACAAAGGATTCTTTTGCTGCCATTGGTGCTTTCAATTCAATGGATACGCACACACTTACTTTGCTGTCAGGCCTAGTTAGTATTCCTTAGGAGGAGGGCCGTATTTAAAGGAGGGGTTTACGGGATCAACCCCTCCGACCCTTTCCCCAAAAACGTATGTTTAAAAAAAATAGGCGAATGAGGTAGAGAGGAGGGAAATTAACTCTTTGAGTGGTATGGTTTATTTATAGTATTTACAATAAGTCTTATGAATTATGCAAAACTAATATGCAAGTTACTTTCAATTTTTTTTTTCTTTCTTAATATTTATTTTGTACAGTTCACCTGAATATACTGTATCCATTAAATCCAAGGTCATTTCAAATAGCAATGTTCGAAATCAAACATGGTAATTCATTTATTTATCAATGTGTTATCTTAATTTTCTAGTGAAAACATAGAATAGATTGTTGTTAATATTTAGTTTGAACATACTTATCACCAAAATTATGGACAGCAGACCCAAAATATGTAGAACCAATACAAATTAATGTGTAACTTTTTCAGTTCTTTAAAGCATATGTGTATAAGAACTGAGTGATACATCTTGTGAACGTGGGGAATGCCAGGCCTCCACCGTGGTTCGGATTCCACGTTAAACTGTAGGTCCTTCATTTCATCTCACTATCACCCTACCATTACACATTAGCGTAAGTGTGTATAACCCGAACGGGTAGTAAGACGCGGTGCTAATAATAATAATAATAACTGAGTGATACTATGTTTTATTATATGTATCAGCTGTGTTGTAAAAATAGAACATAATTTGCATAATATAAAAATATATACCGGTACCTCATGACTCACACATATATAGTTAACTGGGAGAGAACTTGTGTTTATCAGTTTAGGTGGTGTCCACTCCTTTTTTTTTTTACAAAGTGGTTATTCCATGTCAAATCAACCAAAAAAAATTCAAATTCACCATCACCGATTTCAACCAAACTCAAAATTCTGATAGTATCTATGGAAAAAGTGATTCCTAATTTTTTTCAGATTTTTTTCAGGTATTGTTTTTTATATACAGCTGCCAAAATATTTCAAAATTTGTAAAAAAAGACATGCATTATAATTTTGAATTGCCTGTAGCTTAGACCCTATTCAAGATAAAGAGCTGTATAAGGTCTCATTTTAAAGCTCATTAACTGCGCTTTAAAATCATATTTAACATGATAGGCTCTCAAGCAATCTCATTTTACAAGCAATCATTTCTTTTTTGTTTTTTGAAAATTTCCAAAAGTAGTTTTTTTTAAATATGAAAAAAAAAATATTTTGTTTATCCGACCTTTTTCAACAAATTCTGTAAGTTTCAAACTGGGATCATAATGGGATTATAAATAAACAATTTTTCATTGATAACATGTTGATTTTATACAGTCAACACTTGGCAGTATGTTTTACAATCAACTATAGGCCTACACATTTTAATTTATTAATCTTAAATAATATTTATTATAATTATTCAATGACAATATTACTTACATTAATATTTATTTAATAAGTTTTTAATTAATTGCGTAAGTAAATAAATCATAATTAATAAAGTCAAGTATAGCTTTACTTTATTTTTACATGGGAAGTGGTATTTTCCTGAACTGCACACAATGCATGCATGTTCTAACAGGCAGAGAACAATGAAGAAATCACCACATTGCTCAACCTTCACACAACCAATTAGTCAGTGTTCAGCTGTGGTGAGAGCAATCAGTGTTTAGGCATTTCTCTCTCTATATTGAATTAAAGTTACTTTCTATAAAGGTGTATGTGTTTGTCTTTAGACTATTAGTGAATGTGAATATTCTATGATTGGGACATTTTATTTTGTATAAGTTTTAGTGATTTTTTTAACAATACAACTTTTATTCTTTGTTTAAATCTGAATATTTTTTAATTCATTGTAAGAGAAGTTATAAATATGGATGGATCAACATCAAAGACAAAAGTGAATTTGTTTTGTTGCAATCCACTCAATAAACCAAAACATAATTATCACAATAAGAACTTGAGATTGGTGAATAATAATCTGCTACACAAGTTCAGTTCAAAGATTAAGTCTGGTGATAAGATATGTGACAGTTGTCGCAAATTATTGTCAAATTCTGTGAATAAAGATCAATCTACAGAGCCTCCCTCTGATGATACAGATGATGATTCACCCCAAGAAATTAATATTTCTTCTCCTGAAAAAGCGGATGCTCTGGCTTGTTTGAACCGTAGCCTAATTGCTATAAACGAGTCACCGATAAAAAAGCACAGATTATTAGAAAAGATATACCCAGCAGAAAAGCTTAAAAGAGTAAGTGAAGCTTTTAAATTCAAAGTGCTGGAAACCAGTGACACTTCTGATAGTTTGGAAACTCCTTCCCCTGGTGATGAAATACTTCTCCAGATGAAAGAAAAGTTTCGAACAACTACAGATAAAAGTGTGATTATGCAAATCCTTACTACATTACCTTATAGCTGGACCGTACAGAAAATTCAAGATGAATTTGGTGTAGCTAATTACACAGCCCGTAAAGCTAAAATACTCCAGAAAGAGAAAGGAATTATGTCATACCCTGATTCAAAACCTGGAAAAACATTGAAGCCAGAAATTGCTGCAAAAGTACAATCTTTTTATGAGAGTGAAGAAGTGAGCCGTATCATGCCAGGGAGGAAAGACTTTGTCTCGGTTAAAGTATGTGGAAAACGGGAGCATATCCAAAAACAACTTATCCTATGTAATTTAAAAGAACTGTTTGTACATTTTAGGGAGAAACACTCAGATATTAAAATTGGATTTTCTAAGTTTTGTGAACTTAGGCCAAAATACTGTGTTCTGGCAGGAGCAAGTGGTACACACAGTGTCTGTGTGTGTACAATACATCAAAATGCTAAGTTGAAGGTAGCACAGTGTAAATTCCCAGAATTAAGAGAAGGTGAAAAACTGATAAAAACATACCAAGATGCTTTACAAACATTGATATGTGATAATCCATCTGAATCATGCTACTTTGGTGAATGTTCAAACTGCCCAGGAGCAGATGTTTTACGAGCTAGGCTGGAATATTGTTTTGAAGTAAACTGTCTTGAGAATGTGACATTCAAGCAATGGGTTATAATTGATAAGAACACCAGCTTAGAGACTTTCACTAAACCACGTGAGGAATTTATTAATGATTTTATTGAATCCCTTCCCAAACTTCTGAGACACAGTTTTATTGCAAAACAGCAATCGTCATTTCTTAGTCATCTTAAGGAGGTACTAAAAGAGGGTGAGTTCATAGTGCTTTGTGATTTTGCTGAGAATTACTCCTTTATCTTGCAAGATGCTGCGCAGGGATATCATTGGAATAATGCACAAGCAACAATACATCCATTCTCCATCTACTCAAGAAGTGACCTAAGCGGCGAGTTGCAGCATACCAGTTTCGTAGTTATTTCTGATTGTCCTATCCATGACACCATTGCTGTTCATTGTTTTCAACGGGTACTCATGGATTTCATGAGGTCGCACTTTACTCCAACTCCATCGAAAATATACTACTTTTCCGATGGATGTGGAGCACAGTACAAGAATCGACTTAATTTCTTTAACCTGTGTTTACATGAGGAAGACTTTGGGGTCAAAGCAGAGTGGCATTTCTTTGCAACCTCCCATGGGAAAAGTTCATGTGATGGGATTGGTGGCACTGTGAAGAGACTGGCTGCAAGGGAAAGTCTACGCCTTGTTTATAATGAGCAAATCATGACACCCCGGCAGCTTTATGAGTGGGCTAAAGTAAACATCAGTTCCATGCACTTTGCATACAGCACAATCCAGAAGCATAAAAATGAAGAAATGATCTTGAAGGACCGGAAGATATCTGCCCAGACTATTGAAGGCACCTTGAAACTGCACTGCTTTATCCCTTTAAGTAAGAGTAAAGTACTCACTAAACTGTACTCCTTCTCAGCATCTTCAAGGGAGGCAGAAACAACAACAAGGTGTGATGATGAACTAGACTTCACAGAAATCGTTGGTTTCGTGACATGCCTATATGGTGACTTCTGGTGGCTGGCGTGTGTTCTTGATTCATTTGAAGATAAGCAGGAATTCAAAGTGAGTTTCCTTCATCCCCATGGTCCAGCTCCTTCAAATTTCACATACCCTACAGTACCTGACATTCTTCGTGTGCACCGAAGCAGCATCCTCACGACAGTGGATCCATTAACAGCAACAGGAAGAGTTTACACATTGACAAAGGCCGAGACAGAAAATGCAACCAGAAAACTTTTTGCAGTGAAACAGATGTGAAGTTTTGAAGTAGGTTCAGTAGGTACTTCAAATTATTTTTATAACAAATTGGAAAAATACAAAATTACACAGTGCATGTAGTTTTAAAATTAGGTTTTCATATGATCCCAATAAGATCCCATTTTGAAACTTTCAGAATTTGTTGTAAAAGGTTTGATAAACATAATATAATGTAACCATGACCAAGACAAAAAAGGTAAATCTAGCATTATCAGACAAGTGTGGAAAAATTTAAAAGAAAAAAAAGAGTATCAGTACATTCTAAAATAAAGTGATTTTGTAAGTGTAAACATGAATACAGAATCTTATAAGTTACTGAATTTGGGATTGAATTAGGCTAGAATACAATTATTTTAACATATTTAGATGCTTATTTTGGTTATTTAATATTAACATTGTTTGGAAGAACATGTGTGGCATTTTTACACAAACCAAATGAATACCCTGCCAGTCATGGATCGTCAAACTGGCAAGTAATTAGCACATTAACAGTTGCATCAACTTATGCTATTTATGTTTTTATAATAATCCCATTGAGATCCCATTATGAAACTTTCAGGATATGTAGAAAAATAATGTATATTTAGCATATATTTTTTTAAGAATTTTTTAAAATCTACTTTTTTTAATATTCAGAATTTAAAATTTCTTTGAATGACCTTGAGATTTTAAAAAATATAAAATTTGCATGTGTCATATCAAATGAAAGCCCAATTAAAGATCTTTCAAATGAGCCATAATTCAGGACTCTAGTACAATTAGATCCAGAGTTATTGTCAGTTAAGGTTTGCTCAGCAGATCAAAAATCATGTTTTTTTAAAAATTTCAAAAATTAATAACTCAAAAATGGATGCAGCAAAAATTCTTTAAAAAAATTATACTTGTTTATAATGATGAATTCTACAAATATACCAAGTTTCATAAAAATCAAAAATGGTCGGTTTGAGAGCCTGGTTGATTTGACATGGAATGACCCTTCAGTGGAATAAAATATTAATCCTTGTGCTGTAAAATATTTCTAGTACATAATTTTTTTGGGTCTATGTTGTCGTTGTCGTCCACCCCTCCCCGAACATTAATCCTGGATATGGATTCAGTATAAGGATTAAAGACTTATGGATTAGGACTCTGTAGACAGTACAATCCAATCTGGCATTTTACTTTATTTTCTCAAGTACTTTGGCCTGTTTCAGCCACAGATTTACTAAGCCTGTCATGGCCGTCTGGATAACGGAAGTGTAAGGCCAAGAAAGAGATGGGAGAAACAGTTAACAGAGAGTGTGTAAGTGAGAGAAGAAAAAGTGGTGGAAGGATAGAGGAAGATGGAGGCATTTTACTAAACTGACCTGACCCCAAGCTGGAAAAAGTTGATTGGCTGTATTCGAATAGTATACTTCATGCGCCATCGACCCTTGACGTTCACTCAATAGTTGCATTGGCAATCACGTGATCAAGTGTAGAACCGTCCGGATGGTCAAGAAGTGTGCCGATGCACTTCTCATAAGCCCTTGAGACCAAGGGTGACGGCAAGTTATCCTTGACATGCCGTCAATACGGAGTTTGACTGTCAACTGTTTAATTTTTCGTTATGCTAGAGTAATGTGATCTGTGATGTGTGATAAAGTATTTTAACTATACTGGTAACAGTACTGCTTTTGTTGTAGTCTTTTTGAGTTGTGTTGGAAATGTCTAGAGAAAAGAAGCCGGGGAAGGATAATGTAAAGGGTAGTTTGCCGTTCGTAAAGTTTGTTGCAGTCTTTGAACTCAAGTGCGTGTAAAGTGTAAATTTATCAAGTGCGCATCAAGTCAAGTGTACTTGACTATTCGAATACAGCCTGTGATGATGATGAAGACGATAAGAGAGTACAATCCGTTAGTGTGTTTTATATACCATATGGAGTCTGTAGACAAGAGTTAAAAGATAACTTTTTTTTTTTTGCCTCTAACACATTTTGTATTTTTCCTGACACTGGTAGCAATATACACAAAAAAATAGAGCCCTTCTCTATATGAAACAATAAAAAACAATTTTAGAGGTTAGTAATATCATTTTTTTTAAAACTTACTTTTAGTCCTGGAAACGATTTTGGCCATTTTTTATCAAAATCACACATATTTTGTTGGTTTCAACAAGTAATTATTTTGAGTTGTTTATTAACACTTAGGAGAAACAAAATAAAATAAAATAGTAGAAATACAGCCTTTTTCCGCCAAAATGTAACTAAACAGGCAACAAACCTAACACAATTTCTAAAAAAAAAAAAAAGTTTCAACTTTCAGTATACAATTACCTTATATGAAAACAAAAACATCATTAATCTCCATAATGTAAAGTGGCTGAAATTTTCGAGTTGTCGTCTGGATACAATTGTGTAAGAGAGAAAGAAACTTTCGGGTATCTCTTTAACTATTAGACCCATACAAGGCAATGGAGAATTTTGACATCGTTTATTAATTTAATTGAATATATGAGATAAATCAATGTGTGATCAGTTAAATGAAATAAACGTGTTATTAAAAGCTTTGACGACGATAACAAATTTCTAAACTGGTGAATTTTTTCTTTAAATAAGTTTATGTTGTCTAATATATACGATAATTTTTTGAAAGAAGCTCCTTTGGAAGGCTCTATCTCATACCATAATCCTAAGCTATAGTAGTATTTAAGTAAGATAAAAGATCATCCAGAAGGGAATTTCTTCTTCCAGTCTAAATGGCCGTTCATCCTACCAAAATACTAATGATAGTATTCTGGTACATAATAAAGCCTTTCAGATTGGGATTCTTACTAGTTTAGTAAATTCCGTACTTTCTACAAGCCTACAACCTAAATTATCGTTTGAACGTAAGACTTCTATACAAAGTATGTCATTCAAACAAATGCGATGTAGTTTTTAGCTAACTTGTTTAATTATAGTTATCGAACTTTCAACCTAATTTTGTTTCTGAAAGCAATATACAAAATTTGAGACTACTTAAAAAAATGGTAATATAGTAATACTTTCCAAAAACCTATAACCTAAGTGATCGTTTGAACGTATGGCAACTGTTAAGAATGTTAGGAAATGTGTTGCGAAGTGACTGGATACACTGGGTCATTCGACGCGGTCGTGGAGGTCACAGTGGGTGTAGACCAGCTCAGGGCAAACTATGGTCCATGGGATGCATGCAGTGCGCCACGTATTTTTATACGGCCCACCAAGCTATCTATCTATGAATATATCGAACCCACGGAAGAACACTGACGTAACTGCAAATTTTGCTCAAATTGAGATAAGTGCGTCAGATTGTTAAAAAAAAAAGTCATTATTTTACCCTGGAAAAATAACATGAGATTATTTCTTATAGTCGTCGGTAGAGCGCTGTCATGTCATTTTTTTTTAGTAGGAAACGATCATAACTTCGGTACCACAGTGCCATAATGGTTAGTTGCGCGTGAGCCTTAGTGTTGGGAGTGTTGATTTTGAGTCTAAAGTGACGTAAGTGCTACCTTCACCATTGGAACAACAAATTTTAACTGTGTTTTAAGAAGAACAATGACGTAAGTATTCTTTCAGTCATTATTCTACTTAGAATCCACTTAAACTTAAATGCATCTAACAGAACAATGTATTAAATGTGTTTTGTGCTTTTGTTCTTCTCCCGACTTGAACAATGTCTAGAAGAACATTGACAAAAATGTATTTTGTGCTGTTATTCTCCTTTTACTTTTTATAATTGCATAGGCGTAAATGTTCTTTTCGTCGTTTTTGTCCAAATCTTTTGTTCAGTCAAAGAGCACATATGTCATTGTTTTGATTGTTCGATCTAGATTCCGAATAACTTTCTCCATCTAAAGCAGGCTATTTTTTTTTCAGTAATGCATATTCCTAGTTCGTGTAAAAATGACAAGTCGAACTAAAAAGATCATTGAGCTAGCGCTCAAAGAAGCTGAAATAGACACAGATAATAATGGATCACCTGTTTCTTTGAGAATGGTTCATGCTTCGCCAGGTGGTGTGAACCACAATAATAAGACTGATGAAGATCTATATTATATTAATTTGTAGTAAAGACATGCCCATTTGAAATCCTTAAGAACCAGCTAATAATTTACTTTGTGGAGGTATGTAAAAAATTAATTTCTTTTATCTTACGTCCTTCATTGAGATGTATTACTCTTCTGCATTACTCTACAAAAAAAACCTAGTTTTTCCCGATTGAGTCATAACTCATGATTACCAAACAATTATTTTCAGGTGAAATGGAGGCCAGTGCTAGTAGGCCTTCCTTTGAACTGACAGAATCAGAAGCCCCAGATCGTTTCAATCTGTCTCATATTGAGTCGGAAATAGATGTTAACTACGATAATAAACTTGGGGAAAATGTGAATACTGGCAACACTAACAATATAGACCGATTCTTGTCAAATGCTCACGAACCTCTAGTCAGCTTTTCTTGTGAATGTAAGTAGGTTATATGTATAAAAAAAACTCTTTCTTTCATCTAAAATGATTTTGACTTAAAAGTTCTGCCCTACCTAAAGAGGCTTTGTGGTTTTGGAAAAACTATTAATACTGTCAGAGGTACAGATAGCTGACTTGTTGGGCCGGAATAAACTTGAGCACATTAACATCCATTCATTATTGTCTATAAAACCATTTTCAGATTAAATGGACACCACCTTCGAATCAACAGAGCTAGTTGCTATAGGGGTTACTCCAGAAACTGACAGTATATTAGTCCCTTCTTATACTAGAATAAATATAAACCAGACAGAGAAAACGGAAGTAAATTCAGGAGAAATTAACAATACTGACCAGTCCTTTTCCAAATCTGACAAGTCTGCTACTGCTAGTTCTTTTTGCGAAGGTATGTTAAAAATGGACCATAATAATTATTTAACTTAAGCTATAGCCCACCTACATTAAGTATTACATTAATAATTTGTCAAACCATTTTCAACTGATACAGAGCCCAGTACTTCCTGTGCAATCTATGAATCTAAGACGGTTGGCAGTACAAAACTGAACTTTAAGCGGATCCCTAATCAAAACATCGTCTATGCTTCAAATGAGTCTGATGTCGATTTTTCGGGAGAAGACAGTGACAAATATCTACCGTCCAGGAGCAGCAGTTTTTTTTATCGTCGATTAGTGAGAGCCTACAGTCCGTATCAGTTTACAGTTCTAACATTAACTATGAGTCTCCTCCTAAAAAAGGGAAAAAAAGAACTCGAGCCCCAGATAAATAAAAAAAAAAAAATTCTGCTAAGCTACTGAAAAATTCTGGGAAAAGCTACACGTCACGAAGGGGCAAGACAATCAAAGAGAAAGTGATGGGGCCACCTTGCCCTCAAAAATGCAAACTTTCCTGTGCAACCAAATTTTCTGAGCCCCTCAGGGCCTAGATATTTAAAAATTACTGGCAATGGTCCTCATTACAACACCAACGAGACTATTTAGCCACATGCATTGAACCAATGCAACTGAAATATCACCGCATAAAAGCAGACAAAGCAGGACCAAGAAGGCAGAACTGCGCGTTCTTCATCTTTGGTAGTGGGAAAACAGTTCGGGTATGCAAGACATTCCTGATTAACACTTTGGGAATAACAGAGTGAACCATCCGTTCAGTAATTCAAGCAAAATCTACCGGTTTAGGAATAGTTCCGGGAGATATGCGTGGCAAGAATAACAAGCATTGGAAAACTGATAAGGAAATTGTGTATTCCGTTAGAGCATACATAAATTCGATACCTCGAGTAGAAAGTCACTATTTGAGATATAACACAACTAGGGAATTTATAGATGGAGGATTGACAATTGCAGAAATGTACAGAAATTATGAATCACAAAGATCTTTAATTATGATTCTTACTGCTGAATCTTCAATAATGAATTCAATATTGGATTCTTTGTGTCAAAGAAATATCAGTGTGTCTGTGAAGCATACAAGAATACAATTGGGGACGAAAAGGTAAAATTATAAAATGCTTATCAACTACATCAAGAAGAAAAAGAGTTAAGTCGGACAGAGAAGGCAAGAGATAAGGAAAAATGTAAAGAAGCTGGATCTCAAATGATTTTGGCAGTGTATGATCTTCAAGCTGTGTTGCCAGTATCAATGTGACAGACATCTGCCTTTTTCTACAAGTCAAGGCTGAACTGTTACAATTTTACAGTAAGTAATGACACCTTGTAACGTTATTTGCCACCCTACCATGTATTTACCTATATTTTTCTAATTTTTGTGAAGAGTTTCCAATTTATTTTCGTTTGAAATTAAGCACTTCAAAGTTCGGCCGCCGCTTAACACGCTGTGTTGCTGGCCTGCCAAATAATACTATTTACATCCATTCAATAAAATAAAAGTACGCAAGGAACAACATATAACTTTGTTTCAAATAATTTAAATAAGGAATTTTGTCTTAAGGAAGAACACTTACCTTTTATTAAACATATTAATTATCGTTCTAAGAAGTTTGTTGACTTCTTTTATTTATTTTCAACGTCGGCCATGATTTATTTCAACGCATGCGCAGATCTAGTAAACAAGTGAGGGGTGGGTCTCGTGATTGTAAACGAAGCAAAAGAGGAAAGATGTAAATAACTCCAAACTAGCGTGCTTTTCAATTCTGACAGATAGAAATAAACATTTAATAAGAAAAACATTGTTCACATTCATTGGCATATATGTCAATATCTACATTAAACCTGCATTATATTTGATTTTTATCCCTAGTCTATAGCCAACATTTTATATTTTGTTTTAATATATTAGTTTTCTCTTTGGACTTGGAAGTAAAAAAATAGAACATTTTTAAATTTGATTTTGGAAGACTTTCTGTAGAAAACGAGACAAGGGTCTTCTTCCTCGGTGTTAGAAAATCTGCGGAGTTCTTAATTTAATTTATTTTTAAAGTGAATTAATGGTTGTGAAGTAAAGTTCGAGTAGCAAATGGAAATCTAAGTGTATGTGCAAGAGCTAGACTGATTATTTTTTTAAGAATTGTGGACGCGTTAACATTAATAAAGTGAAACAAATTTCTGAAGTTGGTGTTTCAGCATGGACTAATTCATTGGTGAGGTCAAGTCAACTCTTCAACTTTGAATTCATTTTTTTTTCTTTTATCAAATATCATAATTCATGTAAGAACTTTCAGAAAGACTATCTAATTCAGAGAATTAATTAAACATTTTATTTTATGTCTAAATATTGATTCTATTGATTTTTTTGTTTCTCTCTTCTTTTTTTTTTGTTTCATCAATACTATTTTATTTTATCAAATTAGAATTACAACTATCCGGAATTATATAGGTAGGATTGGGACGTGGTAGAAAAGGAAACAATAATAAACTCACAAAAGTTCCAATAATTGTTATTTTATACATTTATTTTTATTTTAGTCTAAATTACTACATTTTATTTCAACAATCCATGTTTTTTTATTTAAATTGTTCATGTTTTATTTTAAGTATTCCCCAGTGGTCTCGAGTATTGAGAGTCGTCGTGCCACTATCTGAATTAGCCGAGGTAAATGTTTTATTATTATTATTATTATTATTATTATTATTATTATTATTATTATTATTATCTCCTAGATCCTAGGAGTGGCACTCACCAATAGCACAAATTTTATACATCTTGACATTAGATAAATGTTATTAAGTAAACATATTTAGAAGACACTGAAAGAATACTATAAATAGAAAGAAATAATAGAAAAAGGAAGCGAGTTAATTTTTTTTCACCACAACCTTAAGAAAGAATAATGGTGGGTGGCTCCTCTCACACAAGTTCAAGTTGGGGTTTGCAAGTTATTACCTCACATCTTTGATTTCAGGTATTGGAGATATGTAAAGACCAAAACGTATGCTACTTCTGGCATGAAGGATTGGGACACCGAGGTTCCATTGAAATAGGTTCCTGTGTCTTGAAGTTTCTCAAAGAGTTGGTCGGCTCTCGTCCCAACAGCGACGTCATGTTTTATTCAGATAATTGTTGTGGACAGCAAAAAAAAAAAACCGGTAGGTGATAACACCAATATAGGATTAACTCAGCATAGCCTTATTAGCGAGGGTATTCTATACTTATTATGCATGTCTAGTACTTTTTGCAAGTTTATGTTTTAGATTTAGAACATCGATTAACCTCATACATAAACCAAGTGACGTAATTATTTTGATTGCAGGTTTATCTTTGGAGTATACCTATACGCAGTAGAGAAGCTAGAAATAAAGAGTATTATGCACAAGTTCCTTATTCGTGGACACACTCAAAATGAAGCAGATAATTCCCACAGCATAATTGAAAAGTCACTGAAGAAGGAGAAACAGTGTAGCATTTGCTTGCTACAAGTGCAAACATCTAAGTCGTAAAGCAGTAAAGCAGAGACTTAACCCATTGCACGGATGTCGACCCCAGTGTAGACTGCTACGAACACTACACTCCCAACCACAAATAACGCGCCCGGCCTCAACAACATGCCACGATAGACTGGGCCGGCGACGTGTTAATATTCATGCGCAAAAAACCCAGGCCAAAGAACTTCAAAATAAAAGAAGAAGGCTCCTCACTCCAGTGTTCAGGTTGTTCTCAAGTGGTCTAGAAACGTATGGAAGATACCATCGCGTGTGGATTCCTCCCCTTGTTTATTCTCTTTGGATTACCACCCTTCCCCATGTGATCACTTCGTTCTGTGTTCCGTGAGTTGTGCTGAATGATATATAAGACTGGTTGTAAAAATGATAGAGCACTCTTGGACTTGCTTCGGTAATAGTTGGACGAAGCTGAGGCTTCGATTATTATTTATAAAATTTAAGCAAAATTCTCTTTCGGCGTATTTATTTACTTTCTATCTTCTAAATTCTCTTTCGGCATAATATTAATAGTTTCTTTTTTTATTATTATTGAAATGATTGGACTCTGGTCACACATGATTAAGCAGAGATTTTAGATAATTTAAATATAGGGATATTAAATGTTTTGGCATATTTATTGTTTATTTATCTCAAACCTGTTGAGTAATGGTCAAATTTGGTTTGCTCGGTTAAATATTAGATCTTGGGAATGTTTATTAAATCTTAGATCCTGGAAATGTTTATTAAATATTATATCTTGGATATGTTAATAAACATTTCCAAGATCTAATATTTAATAAATTTAAATTAATCTTGTTGTTAACCTTGAGTTCTAAGTAGTAAGGTTATAGTTATGAGGTTGGGCGCTAATTGTAAGACAGCGCTAGTGATGAGATGGTTGGAAAACTTTATAGTAATTTTGATTATTGAATGCAATTCTTTTACTAGGATTAGCGAATATATTGTTGGTTAATGTTAGGATCAATATTAGGTCTATTGATATTATATATATATATATATATACATATATTTGATGAACTAGTGTAGTAGGCCTACTTTTCATTTGTATCACTACGAAATTGGTTTTGAAAGTTACGGGCGGGCGACACTCAAGTCAAATTATTGTTAGTATTGGAAAATGAGGATTCCTGAGGAATTTTAAGAACGTTTTGTATTTACAGTCTTTGGAGACTGATTGGAATAAACAATGACTTTCACTTATGATATTGTTAACCAATATCAAGAATTTAATTGTTAATATATTGTTGCTTTCTTCAAGCTAAACTATTGTCATGATGAGCACGATTTTTGTACATTATCAATTCAAATAAGGACTTCCTCCTTATTTGACATGTTGCAAATATTTAATTCATTCTTTTAATAAATGATCAATTCTGTTGACTTCTCGATTTATGCTACTTTCCTATTACTTATATTATATCCTTAGGTTTTATAACTTCCCACATTTTAAGCGGTGTTTTGTTTTTGGTGGGTGTACATTTAACCATTGTTGAGGCTGACCGTCAGGTATAGTCCGCAACCGGATTGGGTTGCGTGTTCTGGATAAAGTTATACACAGATTTTCAATATATTTTTTATATAATTCACACAACTCACTCCTATTGCCGTTTTTATTAGTTTTATTTTTATTTTTGGACCCTACTTTTTAGGTTTTGGGTTAGGAATAGAGTTCAACAGTCGGGGCCTATTTACGTTCCGGATCAATACGTTTCCCTGATTAGAAGTGCCAAGAAGAAAGGAAAGCTTTTTATTGTCCAATAATTAAGGTACAGTGACTTTGTAGATTTGAAATTATTGGCAGAGGAATTGTCATTCAACATCACTAAAAACCTGGATGGTGACCCAATCAAGGTTGATTCACACTGATAGGACTGTGCGCAGACTGTGCTGGGACTGTGTTGTGCTGCCAACAATCTCGAACAGGTCATTCCCATAAGAGTTACCTTGTAAGACCGTTTTTGATTCACACTCATAGGACTGTGCTCAGGCCGTGCTGTGACTGTGTCGTCTTGGATTGTTTCAAAAGTGATTTCCCAAGGTCACGGTCCAAAACGGTACGAACAACAACTGTGTACAATAAACCAAAACTATGGATGAAGAAAACTTAATAATGTTGGTTCAAGAATATAAATGCTTGTAGAATTTGCAGCATAAAAATTGTGATAATAATCTCACTAAAGAAAATATTTGGAAGGAGATAGCTGAAAAACTGAATGCAAGAAGTTTCTGTAAGGTTTCAAAGTTCGGGACACTCATTCTTAATATTTGTGAAGCTTTTGATGGTCATCTCTGAGTTGCCCAAATATATTGTGGAATTC
Organism: Timema monikensis; assembly: GCA_902151445.1. Taxonomy (NCBI): domain Eukaryota; kingdom Metazoa; phylum Arthropoda; class Insecta; order Phasmatodea; family Timematidae; genus Timema; species Timema monikensis. The sequence continues at coordinate 85,850 of CABFVZ010001029.1, forward strand.
TTCTTCTCTTGCTCTAAACAAATGATGAACCCAGTATTTTCTT
>CABFVZ010001029.1:86799-104299 GCA_902151445.1 Timema monikensis
TTTAAACTTCGCGCATAAAATTTCAGAAACAAAATAAATCAAGATGGAAATAGTTCCGAAATCCACCACTCTTTAAAACAGCTAGCGTTAAAATCACCTACCAAAATAGTAATAAACATGGCGGGTTGGCTTTCATGAATTAAAATAAAGAAAGGCAGTTTATTACAATGAAATAAAGGTAAGTAGTTTATATATATATATTAATATTTCAATTGTAAGCGAATATATAATTAGTATTTGAAGCTTTAGGAGTTGTGATTTAAATTTCAAACAAATAAATAGTAAAGTTGTCAACGTTATTACATAGTTGAAAGTTTGAGTCAACTGACTATTAAATTTATATTTTAAGTAAATATTTAAGCAAAAATAATATCACAAAAAAGATATAAAATGTTTTCTCTTGCAAAAAAAAAAAGAAAAAAGAAAAAGAGCATTAAAAGGCATTGATAGCCTTTAATCAACAAAATAAATAGCTTAAAAGAGCACATTAGGCTGTCATAAATTATGAAAAAAGTTGTGTTCCCCAGAGGAACAATGACGTAATTGGTACGTACCTTAAGTTTTTGGGCTAATAACAGGTAAGTTTGGCGAATTCTGAAAATTGTTTCATCCTAAGATAACTATCAAGCCATAAACTTTTCATTGAACCCAAAATATAAAAGGTTCATGACAAAACCAAATCCAAAAATCCCAGCTCAATTTAAAGATAAACTTAAAACCCGATTTCTCAACATTTTTGTTTTCTACACTTGCGTCTTGTTCTTCCGTGGGTATATAGTTCTAGAAACAAAGGTTAACTTTTAAATATAATCCTAGAAACAAAAGTCTCCTGCCGGGCAAAATACCTATTCCATGTTTGTATTCTTTTGCTTGAGATCAAAGAGTTGGCAACCCTGATCACTCCAATAGCTTCACACATAAGAATGTGATCAACACAATAAAAGGCTTTGGAGTAGTCCAGGAATCCGAAGTTTACACTCTGTTGAAACTCTCTTTCTTCCTGCATAATCCATCGCATGTTGGCTATGTAGTCTCTAGTCCCCTTACCTTTAAAATTTGAAGTGTATATAATTTAGTGTGGATAAGAAATTATAGATCTCACCAAAATATTACTAACACTTAGTTATATTCAATAACTTGTATTTATTGTTGGCCTTTTTGCTAGTTAGTATGCTCAATCGGTAGAGTACTTTACAACATTCGTGAACTTTTAAATGTTGATTGGAAGGAACAAAGTAAAAGAATAATTTACAAGTTTAACAAACTAATTTATTAATATTCAATCAAGTCAATAGGAAATACTGTACATAGAATTATAGGTATACATTATTCAAACCATCCATTATTTAAGCCTGATAATATAAATGGTTACTATAATATAAATAACTCGACAGAGGTGTGAAGCACCTAGGTACACCCTATAACCCACACATGTAGGTCATAGGTGTAAATAATAAAACCTGTAACTCGTTAAAACAGGACAATTACTAAATTATCAAATAGGATGAAAGGGAGCAACTCTAAGGCAATATAATTAAGTGGCGGTAATCAAATCTAATTACAAAATTATCATATATCATTCTACTCCAGTCAGCTGACTGTGAGGCTTCCAACTACAACGCATAATTTCAAATAGAAGGAACTAATTTTTTTTAAACAATTTGTAGAGTATCTTTGTGCACGGCTATTGTGGGCTATTCCATGCTGATAGTCATTGTAGGTTTATGGGAGCTTACAATTGGGCTCATGTGTTAGACCCCGCTAGGTGCGTTGTTTAGCTAATTATGTTCTGATTTCATAGAATGATCCCTTGGGGACAGTGGGCTATGGAATCGAGTTTTTTGAGTAATTTTTTTTTGTTATCTCATGATCCTGTTCGATCCTAGGTTAAGAGGGGAGGTGTAAGAGATAGACTAGGTGAAAGAGATAGACTAGGTGTAGAGGTACACCAAGATGCGTATTTCTCGTATTGATTTACGAACCCTTCTAATGTGATAGAGGGGACTAATTTATTTAGACTGGATTCTTTATTTATTATGAGTAGTAGTGTTGGTAGATCTGGGTAAATACATGACTTTCATATTACCATCATAAAATGGTGTTAAGAATCTTGTGCCTCAATATACAAAGCATTGAAGATAGAAGAGATATATTCTACACACAATAAAAGTGTACACTAGTGATATAGTGTGCAACCTATTGCCGTGGGCATAGTTGTGAATAATTTTATTTTTTTTGTGAGTCTAGCTGCGTCCCTGTCCTTTTGAGTCCTGGTATCTGGTAATTAGAAGTCGGTTACGTCAGTGTCGTATTGAGAAGTAGAAGTCTGTTACGATCGAGAAGAAGATGATTGGTCATCTCCGAGCCGAGCCAAGCCGTTGTGATGTTGAAGGCCACAACCACAACCGAGATAACGAGATGATGGACCATCGCCAAGAGAATGGAAGCTGATTCTTCTCCTCCCGCTTGTCAAGGGGGGGGGGGAGAATTGTAACAATACAAAGGTTGTATTGTACAATCTAAACCCCACCCAACCCGATGTTGCATAGACTATCGTCCGAATCATACTACCCACTCCAAGACACGTCGACATTAATTCAAATCACCTACAATAGTATTCTTCACAAATGTAGTTCCATGTCACTTCAAGCAATATATAAACAATATCTTTCAATATAATTCACTATCAACACTCGATAATCCGACCTGGCTGTCTTAGATGTATCGGATGGGCTTTTTTCCTGCACAACTGGCGAAACCTGTTCTCTGACGTCAGCAGCCAATCAGTCAAAAATATGTTTTGTCAACAAACCTGAGAAGCGTCTACACGAAGCGTGATGACCAATCAGCAACCTACAAGCAAGTTGGCATACGTGCCAGAGGAGGCATGCCCCTCCACGCTGCAACGTCACCCGGCTTAAAATGGAATATTCCTACCAAAACTCCTACGCAGTTAGCTCACTATATAATATGGATGTTGGGAAGATATAAAACAACTTTTGAAATCGGCACCGGCGTGGATGGACCTCCGTTATATTTATTATATATTTTGGACTATTGAAATCAGCACCGGCGAGATGGACCTCCGTTAGATTTATTAAATATTGTACTTTTGAAATCGGCGCCATGATGGATGGACTGTGTAGATTATTTTATATCGTCTGGATCCTTGCGCTTTGTTAAGGCCTTCGACGCTTTCTTCACAGAAATTTTCTCGGCGATCCCTCAATGGTCCTTCCTGAAGGCACCAGTGGGACTCGCCTTTGAGGCCTCACCTGTACCACCATTCATCCCAACCTCCAGAGTTCCAGAGGTGCGATTGAGCGTCTCGACAACGGCCGCACGTAATTTAGGGCCCCAAGGAAGTCTCGGGGGTGTGGCCCTATGAGGGTTCGGGGGGTTCTCCAAGGAGATCTTGGAGGTGTGTCCCGAAAAGGGTACCTCGGGGGCATAGGTGGTGGAGAATATCTCATTGGAGGCCTTGCCTCCTGCATAAATCTTGGCGCTTGTTGACTTGGAATTTCTCAAGTAGTGACGAGAGGCACAGGTCTAGAAGATGTCTTCGAAACCTCTACTGCACAATGGCAGTTGGGACAATTTATGATTTGGCTGATAATCTGACTATATGACGTCTGAAATACCGGAGCTTGTAAGGATAAGTATTCTTTGTGTGCCTGGGGATTTGGAATCTTATTTTCAGTTTGAATTTCCAGAATTTTTTTCTCTGCCTTCCATTTCGGATAGGCCCAAGAACAGGCAGAATGCGTACTCTTGCAATTCACGAAGAGCACAGGAGCCTCACACGGTGTATCGTGAGCCGGTCCGTAATCTGCAGAGATTGGCTTACCACGACATCGCAACTTCGTATGCCCAAATTCCTGGCACTGAGAGCAGCGCCGTGGGTTGTAGACATACGTTTGGACCCTGAGCACGTGTAAATCTGCTCGGACCTCCTTTGTAAGGGTTGGAGTCGCCAATGTAAGGATATACGTATTAGTCTTCTTTTCTTGGCCATTCTTTTTTGTTACTATCCTATAAACTTGGGTAGCATGTTGAGGTGCAAGCTCATCACAGATCTCCTCAATACCTACGCAGTCGAGGTCATAACAAGTGACCACTCCATTGAAAACATTGAGGAACCTGTGTGGCTCCACCTTTATCTCTAAATGGGCTGAATTACTCAGCTGTATATCAGTTATTCCGATTACATTTACCGTCTGGACGTCAATTATGGTGTGTATCATTAAGTACCATCTTGCAGTTTTCTAATAGAGACCTCTGATTTTGCTGCACCATTTATTACTCTTTCGAGGATCAATGGGTTGGCACGCTTCAGAGTCTCACCATCGTCTACTCTAGACATTACCAGAAAGCGGCGCTGGGGCCTCAACACTTCCTGGATTTTTTTGTAAAGGGCTGGACGGCCTTACTCGTTTCCGCTTCTTATCGTTAATATGGTCTTGTGAGGGACCGGGCAGTGCGTTGCCAGCGGGGTTTGGCAGAACGGTGCCAGTGGACGGTAAGTTGTCAGCAGCTACAAAAGAGGTGGCCATGCCATTTTTTGGACAACCCACACAATACTCGGATCGTAGACCCAGGGTGATCCAAGTTGGTACTACCACATGAGGCCCTGTTAACCCTCCCGATGTAGAGCCCCTCACGACGCTAGACATGACAACCTTTACATGGGGCATCGCCAGGAGAGAGATTTTACGTCCGGGCCCTTATGAACGCAACCGGTCTTTTCTCAAGGTAGGATACCCGGTTATTGTCATCCCTAAGGCCCTTCTACCAAGATATTACAACCAGCGCACTTTCATGAAGGAGATCAATTGCAGTGGTATCCAGTAATTGTCTGAGGAGAGCCAGGTTAGCAGCCAAGGTCGTCAACGGAGAAGGAAAAAGTTTCCGTGCAGGAATGAACGGCATGGTGAAGGGAAGAAAGAAGTAATTAAAGAAAGAAAATGGAGGAGGAAGAGTAGAAAGAGAAGGGAAAAGAATGAAGGAGTGAGAAAAAGAAGGAATAAAAAAGGAGGTAAAAGGGAAGATCTAGGATAGGTTTATCCTGCACGAGGAACGTCGTGATTAAAAGACTCCCCTTTAAGTCGTGTCTTTCAACAAGCAGGGGTTACTTCGGAACGATTTTAAATTCCGTCCCGCAGGGGAACAGGAGGAAGATGAACCACCTTCTTGGCCGTTAGGTCCGCCAGTTCATTACCAGAGAGACCGGCGTGACAAGGCATTCAGCAGAACGCGAACTGCGTGTTTAACAAACCTATTTTAAAAATTTGCTCTTAGATCTTTTTCATGAGGGGACTTCAATAATACAATGGGGACAATTTCAACAAAGCAATCTTGGAACTCGTACAAATGAGGAGAGAACGGTAACAATTACGATATATAAAACACAACGATTTAAAAATGACCTATAGTTTTGCCGTAAGAACGCTGTATTTAATGGGTAAACCAAATTTAAAATCAGAACCTTCCTCGACAAAGGCACAATCCACGAAGACTTCAAGCCATTCGTTTATATGCACTGTAATCCTGAGTTCGTTCAAAGGTTTCTTATAATCTATAATCTGCTCTGCTGTTGCTTTAGGGAACTTGGGAAGTTCTAAATGGCATTGAGATAGGCGTACCTTCCAGGGTGCAACTTGACCTGGATAAGTAGTGATACCTTTCGGAAGAACTATCCCACACGTGTTGAAAACTGATAACATACCGCATACGGATCCCAAAGAACGTGCAACAATTTAGTTTCGTACAAGACATGGTTGGGAGAGTGGAACACCGGGTGATTGCATACATTTTGTGACATGCATGTTAAAAGTAATTGAAATATATTTTAATAATGGTGTATGCCTAAACCTTGGGCTTAAAGAAGGACTGCCATCTTTAACTTTTACTTTTGGCCTGCATCATACTTGTTTTTCTCGCATAGCATGAAAGGTTTTTTTAATTGTTACTAGTAAAAATTAAACAGCAAAAACCTAATAAATAAAACTGGCGTTTAAAAACAGGCTTGGTGAAAATCTGTATGTGTGTGTTGTGAAGTTATAGTAAAAATAAATGGTAAAAACGTAATAAATAAAACTGAAGTGTAAAAACAGGCACGTTGAGAATCTATGCGCGTGAGTAGTGAATCAAAGTAACAAACATGGCTAATAATGATGGAAGTTCTGATGATGTCTCTCAGATTGAGAAACATACTGATAACGCCAGCTTCCAAGTATGGAAATTCCATCTAATTGTTTTATTTAAATTAAATGATATCTACGATGTTGTGGCTGGTACAATAAAACTTGAAGATGTAGCTGATGACGTGGCATAAAGGCAACATGGATTAGAAAGGACGCAAGTGCTCAGAAATCAATTATTACAACTGAGATGGGTTGGCTATACCTGAACAACAAAGTCAGGATAGAAGTGTCTATCGAAATAGTAAGCTCGCAAAAAAGTGGGAGGTGACATTTACCACGTGTCAGCAACCTTGTGGCACACACGCTTCATTGACTGACTGCGAAAGTAAAGAGAATCTGAGTGGAAAGTGGTCACTGTCATAGAGTTCATATTTGACCTCTCCATATAAGTGATCAACGATGCTGGGGCTACAAAACGCCAAGTCAATGGTAAAAGATACTCCATTAAACGTGTAAAAATGCGTCTTGGCCCCAATGTTCAATAACACTGGATACCTCGAAACTAGTACATCCCTTTGTATTCAGCCACGGGAGTTTGTAAAAGAAGATCTCCACACCACCTTGTACGAGCAAAAATCCCCCAATATGAAATATGGGTGGGAAGTTGTATTAGAGGACCTCTAAGCTCCTCTTGGTAATATGTTTATCTAGCGGGAGGTAAGAAACAACTTACTCTCACTTCCACAGAAAGAAATACTCGAACAGCGATCACTTGGATATCGGATACGATAATGATAAATTAATTGCATCTATTGCTTCGTGTGAGTATAGCCACACCTCTACGTTCCCGATCAATGAATGGCTTGTCCCACGATGTATCGGACTATCAGCAGGCCAGAAGTTGATCTCCTGCGAACCTAAATTGTAAGGATGCAGGGGAAAAAATTAGTAGTTAAATTTCCTTTACAAGAGCGGGTAAACCCCTAAAATTCCTTTGTAGTAACGATATTATTTATTATTAAAAATTTATTCGCGTAATCATCTTTTAAAAATTTTAATTTATTTTAAATCTTTTTAGGTTAAAGTGCCGAATAGAGTTTCTGCTGGATCTCTAACTGTAGAAAAGATTTTCGCTTTTTCATCAGATATTGGGCACCGTGTTCTTGCACAAAGCCTTCAGCGCATTTTTATTAATTTTAATGTAGTTGGTCCCTCGCTGGGATTTATTTAAAGCACCAATGGGATTCCCATTTGCAATCTCACCTGTCTGACAACCCAACCTAGCCTTTGGAGTTCCGGAAGTGAAAGGGGGCGTCTCAACACCGGCCGCTGATAACATGTATCTTCGAGTGTGAACCAAAGAGGTTACCCAAGGTTTTTTCGGGGTGTTTTCCTGAGATGGACTTGCGGGAAGGCCCTTTGAATCGGGGAAGCTATTTGGATAGACATGCAGGTTGGGGCGTTTAAATCTAGAGAGAATTTTCAAACGGGGTTTTGGTCGTTGCAGCAGGTTGGTCTACCCAATGTATGGGGTGTAGACAAGCAGAGGGTAGGTTAAGTGCACCAGTATGGGCACCTTAACACTCCTGTTAATGCGCCTGGATTCACCTCGGTTGCGTAGTTAGCTAACGCGCTAATTTCATGTTGAGCTAGACTGCCGAGGATGAGAGATTGAGGTTAGAATCTTGGTCGAGTGAAGTGGGGGTGGTTTTCCCTAAATGGTTTTCCACACCTCCTCTAATTCAACCTTCCCAATTCTTAACCCATTAGCGTAATTAGTACTTAAGCGTATAACCAGAACAGGTAGTAAGACGCGGTGCTATAATTGTTTTCATGCGCATGGAAAGATAATGGAAAAATCTTTACATATTTATAGTGAAGGGGTAAATGGGGTAAGGAGAAGGAGTGGGGTGAAGAGAGTAAAAGAGAATTACATCAACATTCGTAGGTAAATTACCGTTATAGGTATGGTGGGAAGAGGGGAAAGGAATTGTGGAAAAGGGAAGGGGAAGGGATAGAAAAGGGTAGGCAGAGGTTATTGCGGAGAGGGAGGGGAGGAGTGCAGGGGTGGAGAACTTTACGGGGGCTAGGGTACGTTAGGAGGGTTTCGGAGAGCGTCTGGGGGACAACAATGTCCACCATTAAAAAAAAAAGTGAGCCAGATGCACCCTATATTCTCCACTTCCATTCTATATTTATCTTAATTCCTTTTTGGAGCAAGTATTTTCCTAAGTACTTTGAATTCGAACATCCTAAATTTCATCTTGTTATGTAAGGTATGAGCCCATGTTTTACAATAATATCTTGTACTCTTACCAGACATTATTAGGAAAGTCAAATCTCGCCAATTACGGTGAGCAGCACATTCAGCGCAAATGGAATAAACTAGAACCAAGCCGAACCGAGGTATTGACTGGCAAACCTAATGGTAAGACCTAGACGTAGATGGGAGGATAACATTAGAATGGTCTTGAAAAAGATAGAGTCTAATGAGGTGGAATGGATAGGACAAGCTCGAGATAGTAATATGGTGCATTGAGGTGAACTGGATATAACTAGCTCAAGATAGGGGTTGTGTGTAATTAAGTGAACTGGCTAGAACTAGCTCAAGAGAGAGATAGATGGCGTACTTTTGTAAGCGCAGCAATAAACTTTCGAGTTTCTACTGTCATAGATTAAGTAAATAAACTTGACAACTTTGGAGAGGTATCTCGAGTGTGTTCGTTCCATTTAAATAGGTGGGAAAATGTCCGGAAATACAATAGAAGGGAAATTTTCCCTCCCACCTATCTAATGACTATTACCTTGTTTATTTTAACGATTTGATATTTGCTTGCGTGCATGTCCACCCCTGGTGATGAAAGGTAGCAGTGGACGGACGCCACCTTGCAGCAGGACCAGTTCCACCACGCTGACGCGGCGGAGTACTGGAGCGAGCGGAGCTGTCAGTGCTGAACAGACCTCGGACTCGTGAGCTTGTGTGTGCGTGATAAGTGAAGTAGTATAGTGCTCGAGTGGTTCGAGTGACGGTCACCACGAGGGAATTATCACTAGCAGCGGCGGTAACTTATCAACGAATACATTACAGGTATAATATTACTTTATACTTTTTGTGCTGATTCTGTACTTTCTCAGGATAGTATTATTTATTTTTAAAGGGTGTGTCGACAATGTGAAGCTTCCAAAAATTAGTGTAGTACTCGTATTATTTTATAAAGCGCTTCTTGTAATAATTAACATCCAATTTGAATACATTTTTTCAAGACTTTACTAACAATCACGTGGTTCATGAGCAAGGTCCATTAATTTTAAATTGTGAATAATTTGAGTGGGTAAAGCACTACATTAAAAAAATAACTAATTTAATACTTGTTTCAGTGGCCGAATGGTCTAAGGCGTCACTCTCACAATAGACTAGACTACCAATTACAGGGAAATTGGGGTTCAAATCCCAGTCGGGTGTATCGAGGGTGATTTTCCCTAAATGGTTTTCCATTCTTCTTCCACGCAAATTCGGGTACTTCCTCCTAATTCAACCATCCTCATTTCTAATAAATGTGAGCCGCAACTTTGAGCACATGGACTAAACGTCATTTTCTTCTGATCTGGCTTACCATTGATGGTGGGGTTGTTATCCAAAAACCAGTCAGGTTGTACTGAAGGGTATTTCTTAAATATATTCCCAATCGTCCTTCGTGTAAATGCGGGTACATTTCTTCTCAACGATATTTTCCTCGTATTTATCTCATTAGTGTAGATATGCATATATCCCGGATACAGTACATATAAAGAAAATGTAGAGTAAACGAATGAATTAAACTGTTAGCACCCTTTTGTAGGTACTAATTTTCACAGATTGCTTGCAAATAAAAAAAGTTTTGAGGTCGATTCTTGACAATGTTGTAAATTGTATCACTGTGAAATACATTTAAATGGTAAATTACTGTCCGACCTCATCTTCCTGGATCTATCGTTTTATATTAGAGTTCATCTCACTCGAAATGTCTAAAACGTTGATGAAACATTTTGATATTCTTAAATAAAAATCAGTCACATTTCTCATACTGAAAACTTATTTCCTGTAAGATCAACGACATCAGAAGAGCTTGTTTTCCTTCTCCCACGTGAAACATAACCCAACTGTTTTAGCCCGGTGGTTCTTAACCCTTGGGTGACCTGGTGGTCTAGGGGTAAGGTGTCAGACTTCTATGCTGGCGGCCGGGGTTCAATCCTCGGTCCCCGCACAGATTTATCTGATTACCAAACCCCTTCTACACCTCTGACAAGACATCTTGTGAATGTGTGGAATGCCAGGCCGCCACCGTGGTTCGGATTCCACGTTAAACTGTAGGTCCTTCATTTCATCTCACAATCACTCTACCATTACACATTAGCGTAAGTGCGTATAACCCGAACGGGTAGTAAGACGCGGTGCTAATAATAATAATAATAATAATCTTAACCCTTTATTACCCGTGGCCCCCTAAATATCCTAAAATATCTTCACGGCTCAAAGTTTTTACTAATATATTAATAATTAAGATGTGTTTTAAAATAATGACTCTATTTACTTATTATAATAACAAAACAATTTAAAAAAAACAGGAATTAACTTACCTAGCTAAATGTATTTAATGGCACCTCTACTATTGAACACTTTCCACTAATTTATCTATTCTTATTTCAGTTGTATTGCCTAGTACTATTCGCATGCATGAGTAGATTCGGAGTAGATTTTTTTTTGCTTCGTTTTAATATTTACAATTGCAGAAAATCCCTTTTCACATAAATAAGTAGAAACAAAGGCCAGAAAATTTTGAATGGCAATGGAAAAAGATGCAGATTATTTTCACTACCCATGATTTCTATTATCCGTGTTTCCCCTCCCTTCCATTACCCCGGAAAACTGAGAGTCTAATGCAGTTCTATACTTCCGACCATCGAATTCTTTCTTCCAAAACATAAATTTAAGATGATTAACTTTAGTGATAAGCAAATAACATGTTAAATTACTTTTTCGAGGGCCCCCCCCAAAGAACCGGCCGCGGCCTCCTGGTTAATAATCACTGTCCTAGACGATTTTCTATTGTCCGTATTTTACTTTAATGGAAAGAGCATTTTATTTTATTTATGTTGAACATTTCAAAAACATATTTAGACAAAAAAGTTAATTTATTTTCAATACATATTTTATTATGTCCATAGATTTTTTTTTGCTCAAATATTATGGGATGGAGGCAAATTATTTTATACAAAATTGGCCAATATTTACATTAAAGAATATTTTAACAAACGGTAGTCAACATCATTAGATTTAGGCCCTCAGTAAGAGTGTAATAATCACTCTAATGGATTTAGAGATTAGGAAGGTTATATTTAGAAGTGTACCCATATTTGCGTTGAGGTAGAGTGGAATTAAAAAGAAACCCAACCTCAGTAAACCCAACCGAGATTCGAACCTCAATCTCCCCGTCATCGGCAGTCTAGTCTACTGTGAGAGTAGCGCCTTAGACTATGCGGCCACCGAACAGGTAGTTTGTCAGTTGTCAGAACTACGCCTAATTGATATAAAAAGTTTGACTAATGTTTTTCCCTTCCAGCAATTGAATCAACATTAACCCTAACATTAGAAATTAATTGTCTATAAGTGGCTTCTTTACTGAAATTTTCCTTTATTTAGTTATTGAATTGAGAGTCAATCTTATAGTCCATGTGCAATCTTAAAACCCCTTTGAGTTTCGAGATATTATCAAATTTCGAGTGAGTATACCCCTCGAAACATATCGCTCGAGTTCAATTACCATGGTTTTGGTTTCGAATAGTTGGGGAGTACCAAATGGGAAACTCGAGGATGGGAAGCACTCGAGATGCTAAAAAATATACACAGGAATATGCCTTCTGGCGTGTGTTTTTTCCAGTGATTAAGTTAGAATACGTCACTAATAGCTTAAAACAAACAAAAATTAGGAAAATCTAATAAGATATATAAAAGCAATTAGACGGACTGTGTTTGTCTAGTTCCGGGATGGACAAACTACGGCTCTCCGATGTGTTCAATCCGGCCCGCGGTATAAATAATTTAAATGTGTTGCGTCATGTTCCGTTCTGAAAGTTCAATCACAGATTCTTTCATCTCACTCCTCATCAAATAAATATTCTGAACGTATTTAAAAACATAAGATTAAGCCACTATTTATTATTCTTTTACATTCTCAATGTATTTAAACTTATTCATTTCAGTCTATTATGTGTGTCTATCATAGTTTTAAAAATTAATTTTGAAGAATAATTAATGAATAGTTGATACAATAATAATTATAATAAAATATTTATTAATTTGGCATGCCAAAAAGATTTATATTAAAATTGACCCTCTTATAAGTAATTTTGCACATCCCTGGTCTAGTTACTAAGTAGTGATTTGTTGATACACCATTTTGTATTTGTTTTCCCCATTTCTTTAGTAAAACATTCACTGCAGAGAAACAAACATAATGGGTATTGCCTAAGGCTTCTTTTTGTGGGCAAGTAAACATACAGTATTTATTAATTATTCCTCCGCAATGCTTGCGACATTTATGAGCTGCTAATAGTGAATTAAGTTACACATATTTTAAGTATGATATTAAGTACAGTTTGATTTACATAGGAAGCCCTTTATTTGAAAACTGGTAACTTATGTTGCCACAATGGCATAAATAAAAATATTACAATTATCTATATCTATACTAATATTATAAAGAGGAAAGATTTGATTTTTTGTTTGTAGTGGATTAACTCAAAAACTACTGGACCGATTTTAAAAATTATTTCACCAATATAAAGCTACATTATCAGCGAGTAACATAGGATATATTTTATTTTGAAAATTTAATTCATTCCTCATAAAAATGTCGATAGTATATTATATAGTCGTTGGAAAAAAAAGTTGTTGAAGGGAAAGTGGGGCGGGGGGGGGGCGGGGGTAGGGGTGAGGAAATAGGAATGAGATGAAATTAAGAGGGAGGATAAAAAGAGGGAGGAGGCTATACAGTGATGGTAGGACTGTATTTTCAAAAAAAAAATAAGTAAAAAAATAGTTTTGTTTTTATATTGACATGATGGATGATTTGAAGCTTTGTTTTCCAGGATTCTTTACAATATTTTTTTACGGGGAAGGGGGCTAGTAATGTATATTCTTGGTCCGATTGGATCATAATTTAAGGATAATTTTTTTACAGTAATCTTTGAAGAAGCTTTTAATAACTTTTTAAATGAACTTCTTAATTAATAAATAAAATAAAACATTTGTATACAGAGTGATTCGTAATTTTATAGAATAAAGCGGTTCAATAGCATCTACACAGAAAAAGAAACCAAAAGTCTTTCAACAACATATTGCCGAGACCGCTTCTTTATTGGGAGACTGACAGGAACAGGTCAGACAGAGACTACCATTATCTCGTGGAATTTTTTTATTGAACTGGTTAGTGGAACATTGTACGTTCATAGGAGCTGTTTGAAGTGTTCACCATTGCATTCACAACACAGTGCAGCCCTACTGTCCTGTTCGTTGGGAGATGTGCGGCATCTCCCGGATCGTATTTCCAGCAGCCACATTAACATTCAACAGATGTTCTCTCGTGTTGTGCCATTGGGAGAATACAATTTCCATCGTGTGACCCCACAACCAGAAGTAGCAAAGAGAGAGATCGTGCTGGCCATGCGACAGGCCCGTCACGTCCAATCCATTGCCTGAGATAGTATTCATCCAAATGGCGTCTCACTGCACGGTATCAATGTGCATGAGTTCCATCCTGAGGCAGCCACATGTTCAGCCACGTTGCCAGCGAAACGTCCTCCAGTAGTTTGAGGAGAACGATCTGCAGAAAGTGTGAGTAGACTTCAATTCGTAGTCCTGCAGGCATTGCATTCAGTCTAAGTAGAAGATCACCCACAACTTCTGCCCAAACGTTGATGGAGAATTGATATTGCGAATGGACCTTCAGGATGGCATTTGGATTTGTGTCAGCCCAAATTTGCTGGTTACTGAAATTGATACTGCCATTTCTGGTGAATGTTGTTTAATTTATTGCCAGTATTCTTCTGAGGGATTGTGGATATGTGGCGTGGTAGTGCAGCAGACACTAACAGGATGTCCTAAAGCATTAGAAACCAAGAGATGGATTCAATTCCTGCATGGGTTGCAAATGGAAGGGGTAAAGTAATTGGTCATGTACCGTTCTCTGCCCGGACCTACGTGACAGGTGATGACGTGTGACCTATCGCCATGTACTTGAATCCGGTGAGAGTTTCACAGAGTGCAGAACTGCCTCTTCCACTGCAATGGTTCTGCAACGTCACGGCATACCAACTTTGACCATCACAGTTGCAAAGCAATCGGTTTTCCTCAGGCGACGATTCAGTGTCACAAAATGGCCTTGGATTTGGGTGTCGTCGGATAGGAAAACGTGCAGTATACTTACGAGAAACGACAACGGAATGTTGTTGTTCGTCACCGTAAATAAGAATAATATCGGTCAGTTCCTCATTTGTGTGTTGGTACTCCATATTACTGGTTACTTTCAATCACAGCAAGCAACTGAATGTGACGTTCCATGTCTCCGGCACGGCGAATCACGCATGCTTAGTGTTACTCCACAATATTGACATATTTCGATAACAAAGTGGTCCTGGCAAATGTTATGAGACTTTTAGTTACTTTTTCAGTGTATATTTCACTGCACCACGAATACAATTACGAGTCATTCTATATAATACAAGGTTTTAATGAATGTTAATCAACGTTGGTAGTCGGAAGTGGGCTTCTTATAAAATTCAGGGTGCACAAGTACTTTCGAGCTTTACTTACACATGTGATTTTGTTTCATCGCCGCGTCTTACTACATATTCAGGTTATACGCATACATGATAATTATTCTAATGAGGTATGGATGAGGAAGAAAGTGTGTGAGAGTTAATCTATCTGCATTTGCTTAAAAGGAGAGTGGAAAACCATTTTAGAAAAAAACACTCTCAGTAGATCCAACTGGGATGCGAGCCCCGATTTTTCTGTCATAGGCAGTCTAGTCCAACACAAAAGTGACACCTTAGACCATGCGGTCACTGAAGCATATATATATATATATATATACTTTTTACCTAATATTGATTTTTAATGTCCACTTTCTGGTGAACCAAGTTATTAAAGCACACTCACAATTACTTTGTTTTTGTTAGTGTCAAGAATCAAACACGCGTCTCTTAACTTAGGCGGACGAGCTACCGAATGAGATTAGATGATTACACGTAAAGGAAAGAAACCAATCATTTAAAACTATCAATTTACTTCCATATTGTACTTGAAAACACAAGTTACAGTTTGGTTTGGCCCGTAATTGGGGAAATACTCGAGTTTACCTTCGAACGTTAGAGCTTTTTTAAAAAAACTTTTTTTCTTCAGAAAATCTTAGTATAGAAAAAATATTCTAATAAAGAACGATTAATCTCGAGATTTTGAATGAGATGTGCTCTTATATTATATGTGGCACCGATTTCTAAAAAGTAATTTTTTTGCATGCTGTCTTTGGTAAACTATTTTGAAACTTAATCAGAGTTTTAGAACACATGAACAAAAAAAACTATTTATATAATTAAGATAAGGTAGTTATTATGTACTAGACTTAATAAAATCGAGATATTTTGAAAAGTTTAATTAGTTTTGTAACCCATTTTAAGAATTGCTTTTATATGTTAAACTTTAGGTTTCACGCTTTAATTACCATAGTTGGAGTTTAGCAGCAATGATAGCTTTTTATTTTCAAATTTCAAATATATAATTTATTTATAAATGTTAGTACCTTTAGCGAATTAACTATAAATCACCAAAATAAAATAGGTATACAATGACCAGAGTATTGTATGTACCAAGTTTTTACTAAGCTTATAATTAAAAAATATATATATGTGACTAAATATTAAGCATATTTTCATCTAATTTAAATTATCACAGTTTTGGTTTAACGGTTGATTTACCCACTTCGGTAGCCGCATGATCTTAGGCGCTACTCTCACAGTATACTAGACTGGCCATGACGGGAAGATCGAGGTTCGAATCCTGGTTGGGTGTACGGAGGGCGGGTTTCTGTTTTCCACTCTACCTCCACGCAAATTCGGATACACTTCCTCTAAATTTAACCCTCCCAATCCATAAAACAACTAGCGTAATTAGTTCATAAGCTTATAACTCGAACGGGCAATAAGACGCAGTTCTTTAAAATGTAGATATTCCATTTTAGTTCTTGAAACTTGAGATTTTAACGCAAATAAGTTTATAAAATGTAATCCCAACATGTATCGACATGTTTAATCCTGCTTTGAACACACTTTTTAAAAAAAGTGTCCCGTCCCTAAGCGTTTTACTTTTCCCATTGAATTTTCTAACTGTTCTAATTGTCTTAAACCCCTTAGTATTTATTTTCTTTCCATAATATGTTCACTCGAAATCTTCAGTTTTCTTGTTACGACAAGAAAATTAGTCCTAATAAAAGTGTAACGATGCTATATCGTGGGAACTGGTAGGCCATTTACCTCGACCAATCCAGGTGTTAAGAAAATACTTGATCCAAGCAATCGCGAATACTGACGCGTAGCGGAGTCGTCTCGTGGGAAATAAGTCAGGAGAGAACTCCTCTTAATCAGCGCACGAAGCTCTTGAGAGAATTTGAAACATTTAATTCATTTAATAGATTCAACCATCCTTTTTTTTTTACAATGAATTCTAGGCCTACTATGCATTAGTGGTTTTAAGCCCTTAAATTAAATTGTAGATTAGGGAAGAGTAAGGTAGAAATTAGAGGGAATGCACTAGAATTGTTATGGAGTAACATTGGGAACACATTAAGGTAATTCATTTGAGCGTCACAATTTTACTGTACATTTTTAACACGTGTATAATTATAAGCTATAAATAGTGATTTAATGATTTCAAATAGTTACAGTTCACATGTTATAAGGGGTTAAACTGTTATTTTTTTATGCTTTTTCCATACCATTGTTAAGGTATAGTAGTATGGGACTGAAATTCAGTATAACTAGACATTCATATGAGTTGTACAGAATATAATAATTATAATATTAATAATACTATAATTATTTCAACGATATATTAATAAATAATAATAATAATAATAATGGTAAAGTAATTAATGTGTGGAGCTGATATATTCAATAACTAGACATTCATATGAAATATAGAGAATGAAATATTTATATTAATAATATTTTTAAACTGCATTTTATTATAAATAATGATAATATAAATATTTAATGTTTCATTTATAATATCTCATATTTATAATATTTCATATTTATATTAT
>CABFVZ010001029.1:106799-123776 GCA_902151445.1 Timema monikensis
TAGCTCAAAAAGTAGCAAAAATAGTTTAGTAGTTGTACATTTTTATTTGTGCTATCAAATCATTAAAGTTATTTATTTGTTTAAGATCATTGAAATAGTTAACATCTGTATCATACCCAATTAAAAAATTCAAAGGATTAACTATATTCCAAACGAAAAGGCCATTTCTAGTAAGCATAACCATAAATGTACACAAGTGAATATTCTGAAATCATATCAGCTGTTGAATATCACTAACCACATCCACAAAATGTTCATATATTGTATGTTTTGCTCTATGACCCAAAACATTAGAAGAATGAACCACACATCATTTCAAACCAAGTAAATTACACGATAAACAAACATCCCGCACAGTACACTAAATCAGCAATACTGCACACGGCTTTGTTGTTGACCGGCCTCAACGCAGTGTTGCCAAACTTCAGTATTCCGGCCTGTAACTAAATACGGCCGTGGCATATCCCGAACGGGTGGTAAAAGAGCGGTAACCAAATTAATAATCTAGGACATACACTTAGCCTTGATTAAATTTATCTCGTTTACTTACTTATATTATAACATATATTTATATATGACATAAGCTCATTGCTGCACTTACAAAAGTATCCCACTCATCCTTAGCTTAAGCTAGTTCTATCCAGGGCCACCTGCCTAAACCCTATCCCTACCTTGAGCTGTCTAAATCCAATCCACCTATCCATATCTTGAGCTAGTTCTATCCAGTCCACTTAATTACACCCTATCACTATCTTGAGCTAGCTCTATCCAGTCCACCTCATTACACCCTATCCATATCTTGAGCTAGTTCTATTCAGGGCCACCTCCATAAACCCTATCCATACCTTGAACTGTTTAAATCCAGTCCACCTATCCATATCTTGAGCTAGTTCTATCCAGTCCACCTCATTACACCCTATCCATATCTTGAGCTAGTTCTATCCAATCCACCTCATTACACCCTATCACTATCTTGAGCTAGTTCTATCCAGTCCACCTCATTACACCCTAACCCCATCTTGAGCTAGTTCTATCGAGTCTACATAACTACACCTTATCCATTTCAGGTATATTCTAATTTTATTCACCCATACACGTTTAGGGCTCCCCAATGGTTTTCCTGTTTAGTGTTGTGATAATAGTTGCAAATCATGATAAACATACTAGAAAATTCATAAAAATGTAATTCCTTTTTTAAGAATTAAATTCATTTTCCTTAAAAATTAAAATATTTGAATCGAATATTTTCCGATGAAATTAATATGCAGAGGAATTATTTGGGGGATTCTTAATAGCCCCAAAACAAAAACAAGGAGTGTTCAAAGCTCCCTCAGCCCCTGTATTAGGCCCTTATATTTGTTGAGTCAGGGGCCTGAACGCTATCTTTCTCGTGATTTGTCCTAGTTCCCAACACCTATTGTTCTTTCCGGCGCTGCTTAAAGTCGTTGGAAGGTCTTGAGAATAGGGATGAGGCCACACCGCTGGTTTTAAAGTTTTCATCTAAACTAACTCACTTAACCGCGGGAAAGAATCGTCTCGTACAATTATGTGTCACCATTGTTCTAAGCGGACACATTTTTCAACGCTCGCAAGAAGTATGTCTACCATTCATAGCTATGGTACGAGCTGATTAAAGCACAACTTTATAGATAATAAAAATGGGGTAAGTGTGAAGCTTTACCGTTTACACGCAAACACTAATTGGTGAGTGGCAACAAATAACCACAACTTCTGTGCTACGTATTTTATTTTCCCTCTAAATAGTGACAAATGTCAATTGCTATTTAACCGTTCATATTGAAGTTTCTGCAGTGTTCTCTAAGAAACGTGAATAGGTATGTTATTATTATTGTTATTATTAAGGTTCTTGAATATCTGCCATAAGCACAGCAGCAATTGGTGATAAAATAGGTGACCTGGTGATCTAGGGGTAGGGTGTCGGACCTCTGTGCGTGGGGATCCAGAGTTCAATCCTCGGTCCCGGCACATATTTATCTGATTACCAAACCCTTCCTTCACCTCTGACAAGACGTATATTAATCACAACTTGTGAATGTGTGGAATGTCAGACCTCCACCGTGGTTTGGATCCCACGTCAAACTGTAGGTCTTTCATTTCATCCCTACCATTACACATTAGCATAAGTGCGTATAACCCGAACGAGTAGTAAGACGCGGTGCTAATAATAATTGGTGACAAACTTTTTAAACAAAAAGAAAAAATTGTCATTAAATTCCAGGACACCTTTGACAGATATTCAAGAACTGTTGAGATTAGCATATCTAGAAAACTAAACTCTATATTTCTATAGAAGAAATATTTAATTTATTTTGGCAAAAAATTGTTAATGCTAAGAAAAACTTCAAAAATACTGCCCTACACTCACGCTCACTAGCACCCCACCTTAAGGCTTGGGCCTTAGAGGCTCGTAGACACAAAGGTCATTAGCACCTTAAAAAGAGGATACAAAGTAAATACCCGTAGGTAATAAAATATATAATTGATACACCTGCTAAAAAACCCACAGGTGTATACACTACATTAAAAAGACAAAACAAACGTATTGAAATATACTAAAATAGTTCAAACTAATCTCAATATGAGATAATATCCAGATGAGCCATTTTATAAAAGTGATTTAAGATGAAATTTAAAAGATTCACCTGGCGTTTGAATTTAGGAAAGTACCTATTCTAAAATATGTATTAAACATTAGATTAGAAATTATTTTACTGTAAGCCTACTACTTAATAATTTAATTGTACTGCATCAAGAAGTCAGGTATTAAAAAAAAATCTCAAATAAAAGTGATACCAATCAAATGTATATCTAACAGATAGGATTTGACATATAAAAATAAATATCTAACATAAATGTAACAAATATTTTTGATAAGAGTATAATGTAATAATAGGTGTGTGTATAGTCCTAATAGATTCACTTTTTAGATTCATATATCAGATGACTCAAAGAAAAGAGGAACTTTCTGAGAGCTGAAGAAGGAGGCAGAGGACTGGGCGAATTGGCGGTCTAAGTTCACTGACAATAGTAATGGACCTGTCGTGAGACAGAACACCTAATAATAATGTGATATATTTCTTTCGCTGCCTATACGAACCCTTTCGAGCTATACGCAAAAGACTAAAGAATAAGTAAGGTACAATTTAGAGCAAATGTATCCACATTTGCGTTAATGGAAAGTGTAAAACCACATAGGAAAAACCGGCCTCGAAACAGCTGTTCATGATTCGAACCCTAGCTCCCCGTCATAGGCAAACCAGTAAAACACGTGACAGTGACCAGTGACACGTATTAGACCATGCGATTACCGATGCCAGCTAGAAGATATAAAATGTTGAATTGGTTTCCATTTTTGAACAACCATCAACATCAATAAGAAAATTATTGCAATCAGATAAGAAAACAAATATATATCTTAGAAACTAATCCAATTATGGTATCATGAAAATAATTTAATTCAAATACGCCCAAAATTTTATATATTTTAATCAATATAATTTATCGTTAAGTATTCATCAAAAATAAGTTTTACAGTATATATAATTACTTTTTATTGTTTTTAATGTAAGTTTTAATATGTAAAACTATATATTATTACTACTTAGATAGATAGATATATAGATAGATAGATAGATAGATAGATAGAAAGATATATAGTTGCTTGGCTTGCTTGAGGTTTAGCAAATATTTGACTGCTTGACGCGGTACAATAATGATTTGTTAAGAAACGAGTTAACTCATCTCATTTATAATATAATTTCTTACCAAATATTTAAATAGGCTTAATTATAAACATTTTAATTCTTCCCAATTTTGTATATAAAATAATAAAGTTTCAATGAATTGGGTCTTTCTTTAAAGAACAAAAAATTATTTGAAAGTTTGTGGGAAGAAAATCTTGCGTGACAAGGAAGGAAGTTGAAGTTGAGTGAAAAGCAATTAAGACTACCAAAACTTAAAAACTTCTTCTTAGGAAATCAAGTTGTCAGTTCCTTATCAACACTTACTCAATTTTAGTTTAATATTTTCAATCAGAAATTAAAAATACATTCTACTTTAAATGTTCTAGCTTTTAAAATTTGGAAATAAAATACGTAAGGTAGATGAACATTTAGTATTGAATCTAGACGGTAATTTATTTTCCTATTTTGATAAGTCTAAGTATTAAAAAAAATTGAGAACTTTTTAAAATATTTTAATCACTATTCTTGCTGTAAAGTTAGTATATCAAACGGAGAGACCAGTGAGGAGAGTAATGAAACTAATGTCTATTATATTGAAACTGCTACAAGTTTTACAATAAGAAAAAAAGAAAAAAATTGTAAGGAGTAAAGGAATATAAATAAAACACTCAACACTTTAGTGCATATTACATGGATCCTCGCATTTGTACATAACACTATAGTGCATATTACATGGATCCTCGCATTTGTACATAACACTATAGTGCATATTACATGGATCCTCGCATTTGTACATAACACTTTAGTGCATATTACATAGATCCTCGCATTTGTACATAACACTTTAGTGCATATTACATAGATCCTCGCATTTGTACATAACACTGCTTAAGCTGCCCATTAATGATAAAATCAAATATATTGAGTTCAAATAGCCATTTTAGATGTAATCGATTATTAGTAGGTTGTGGACCGCCATTTAAACAGGATTCACCATTTTGAGGTAAGGGTGAACGTTTTGACTTTATTAAGCCATTTTTAAAATAGTGGCTACCTTTATGGAGACGGTAATACATTTTGAAATTAAAACAGCCACTTTGAAGGGAGAATAACTTTTTTTTAAATGCTATCAAGCATATTGAGGGAAATGTTCACCCTTTTGATTATGAGCTGTCATTTTGAGGTTAGGGTGAACATATTAATCATGACAAATAAGTTATGGTTATGAATAAGCATTAATTAATCGTTGAAAATCTTGAGGTTAGGGGCCCAGGCCAAATCAACCATGTTGGATTTGGATGAGATCAAGAGTTTCAGGTCCTGCTGGCCATTTTGTGTATGGACGACCAAGACCAGGACGGAAATTCATATTAGACGTGGGCGTGTTTGTAACTGTCATCGGTACGATTATATTTAAGTTGTAGTGGTTTTTTTGCCTACGGTCAGGTCTTATACTTAATAACACTTATTTTATATTTGCCATATTTGGTAGATATGAATCAAACAGTTTATACATATATTTTCATACACACATAAAATATATCAATACTTTTTATTCCTGGATTATCCAACACCTTAGCTCAGTTGGTAGCTTGTCTGTCTACTGAGCTTAGCGTCCCGGGTACGATTCCCAGCATGAGCAAGAAATTTATCATTGGTGAAATGTGAGTTTCCCCTTTCACAGTAACGAATTAACGGGTGGGGACAGTTCAAATTAATGCTGCTTACCCTGGCAACACGTCACGACATGGCACTGTCTTAAACTTGATTTATAGGTTAGTTTACATGTCATTCATTATCTGATACAATCAGTTGGTTCAAAAAATGGACGTTAAATACCTCAAATAAATTAGATATAATTTATTATAAAATTATTATTATTATTATTATTATTATTGATTTCACGTTTGTTTTGACAGTATAAGTACGTTTCCTAATAGCTCATCATTTTTCCTTTATTAATTAAAAAAAATACTTGACCTTTTTTTCTCTTTTTTTTTTCTCGCGAGTTTAAATTACCATTACAACCTGTTAGCACTTAATGAGTTACAACATTTATTTAACAAATTCATTGCTATTATTATTTAGTAAAGATAAATTAAACAATAAAAAAAACCATTTTCGTCTCTAGGCCGAGATATAAACAGACGGCGTCACAAAAATTAAAAATTAAAAAGATTTTTGGGTTCATTGGGTCAAAAAAAAAATCAATATCCATCAAAATCTCGAATTATATATATATATATATATATTATTATTTTTTTTTTTGCTATAACAATACTTTCCCTATCTGAGCGGTCAATAGAAAGTAAATATAAACATGATAATAATGGACAAACAACAGTTTGGTACAATGTTTGGCAGCACGGGTGTAATAATTTCGCTTCCATTCCACAGTTGTAAAAAGTAAACACAGAAACGACCTGGCAACTTTCATTTCTGTTTCTGTTTATTTCAGCGAATGACTTCACCTCGCTCCTGCTCATATAAATGACAATGACCCTTTCCTTCCGTTACGCGCAATGATCTCTCTGCTTGCATGTGGTACCCGGTGACGCTACTAGACTTCCGGTGTTGGCGGTGCGCGCGCAATGCTACCCTGAACACCTGCTTGTTCAGGAAGAAGGGGTGGAACTTCATACCTGTATTAGTTTCAGTTCTGCTTGAACGTTCGTTTTTTTCTTATTATATTAAAACGACTTTATAGACAAGAAAATGTTAGTAGAGTAGAAAATAGGTGGCCTAATTAAAGGAAACTGGTTATTATAATTATTAAAATTAATAATAATAATTGATAATAATATATTATTATAATAAAGGAAATTGAAATTATCATGGTTTATAGGGACGTCGACGTAATAAGGTCATTATGGCTAAATTGTTAATAAACCTCATATTTTTGACATACCTAGTTGGAACGCCATATAAATAAACCTTTTGGAGAAGTCGTTCCCAAACTGTGATACGTGTACCCACCAAGATACGTGAAGGATTTCAGGGGGTACGCGGCGAACCAATGAGTTTTATATTTGATAAAATATTTTTTGCTAGCAAAAAATTCTGATAAACAAATCAATTCGAATTTTGACGTAATGTTATGGACTTAAATTATAAGCTTTTCTTTCCCTCTGTCAACACTTATATTTAACTCGAGCTTTATCTAAATTTGGAGCAACCGTTTGTATTTTAAAAGATGACAGGTATTTGTTTACCTTTTTAAATGAAGAGCTGGAAGAGGTAGGTTCAAGGTTGGTTAGGTTATGACCCAGAAAGGTGTATGCGACTGGAGAGAGTTAAGGAAACACTGTTTTAAAGCATACGAACCAAATTTAGATTAGCCAACAATATATTATATATTTATCTTACAATTACATTTCTCAAAATTAATATCATTCATAGCTGCAACACATTGCTCAATATAATGAATACGTGTCAGTACATCTACAGCATAATTTTATTAGGATGAAACTTAAAAATAAATACAGGATGGGGCTGAAACAATTAGACGATTAGTAACTTGAAAATTAACACTTTAGATGAAAAGTAAATATTCACTAGATAAATAAAAGTAAACTACATACTACACTATTTAACTTTTTGAAAATACTGTCGTCCATCACTTTACTTATCATAGAGCTTATAAATGTTTAAGTCCCACCCTGTATCTTACTATATTATTATATTCTTTAAAATAAATTATAATAGCTTGGCTGTTTAATCCATCATGATAGACGCATTCGTACAGTTGTCGTACTGTTGGCTGCGTAAAGCTCACTCGTGGCTGCGTTATCCGAGAGCTCGTGATCTTAATTGACCGGTCACATGTAGCTGAAGATTTCCACACGTCCATCACAGACTTTGCCTCAAGAATATGAATGAAGAATAACCTTGGGCACGGGATGAATCTTGTATAGATCAGCGGTAAGAGCAATGGCATACAAATAAAAGGTCCCTGGCTTGATTCCCGTGTCTAGATGTCATTTTTTAATTTAAATAATATATTTAGATGCGGCCATAACAGTAATCCTAACTAACAAATATAATATATCGACTGATTAATTTACTATATTATTATTGTTATTTTATAGGTATTTATAGGCTAATACTTATTAAAAGTGACAGCTTCAAAGTCACGTGACCTGATATGTTAATACGTGAAAGTAGATCTAAACTTTCTGGATGTCATTTGAGGTTATTCCTATGAAAATTAGACTGTAGTAACTATTTAGAATGTTACCCGCATCGGTGGGCACGCGGAACACACGTAAAGCTCGTATATTCTGGATTGTCGGTGACTGGGAGGTCGGGGTTCGAACCCCGGTAGGGTGCACTGAGAGTGTTTCCCCCCCTAAATTATCTCCTAGCACGCTTTCTCAGGTACATTTCCCATCTATGCCACATTTCTCCTCTTTCCCTCAATAGTGTAATTAAATGTGAATAGTCCGACACCTTAGCTCAGTCAGTATCCTGTCTGCCTACTGAGCTAGGGGTCCCGGGTTCAATTCCCAGCATGGCTGAAAAATTCATAGTTGGTGAAATGTGTGTTTCCCCCTTTCACGGTGATGAATGGATGACGTGTCTGTTCTAGATTTTAGTTAAGTCATGTGTCCATATAATCATTTGGTTCACAAAGTACATGTCATATACCACCAGCGATAAAAATGTGCGGACAGCCTTGAAGAGTAGTAGGAGACGGAACAAAAAATATTGAAACCCCCCTTGTCAGATAAGTTTCTTCTTATTCTGCTCAACCAATACATAGCCCAAATCGCAATAACTATAGTGTTAGGCGACCTACTGCCCGTTCGGGGTATCAGCAACAAACACTAAGTAAAGTAAGAGGAAGGCTGATTTTAAGGAAATGTACAAGAGTTCGCTTGGAGAGAGAAAGGGAAAATCGCACACAAAATAAAAATAATTTATCAATGCACACGGTCAAGAGTCGAACCTAGTCTTGATCATGAACCCAGGCGGGCCCGCCGAGTACGTCAGTCGATCTCGCTGGCGCTGGGCCTGTTTGTTAAGGTGGGGATGTAGAGGACGCGAGAAAAGGGAAAATTTTTACAGTTTTTATATAAAAACTTTTTTAGCCGAAATAGATCAAATATTTCTTCAGTGCAAACATAAACAAGACCGTAGCCAGCCAATAATTTCATGGGGGGTTTGGTGGAAGCTAGAAAAAATTCTAAATGATAAACAGTTCTAGAAGCTCTCTGAAGTGGTTTTTTTTCTCGGTAAAATAACACTCTAGCTGCCGAGGGCTAGGAACATTTCCAAATATTCAACACCTCTAGAAGCTCTCTGAAGTTCTTTTTATGGTAACACAGCTCCCTAATTTGTATTTGTAACTTAATTTTGATATTGTTTGAACCATAAATAAAGCGATATATATTTTGTTCATAAAACTTCGCGGGAGGGTTGAACACCCCCCCACCCCCCACCCCCCACCCCCGGCTACGGCCTTGGTTAAAAGTAACAACAGATCAATTCTTATGTTGGTGGTTCGGTGCAAATAATAAATATAGAGTTGGAAGAGGGGTCGTTTTAAAGTTCTTATCATGATGTGAAGAGGGAAAATATACGTTTTGATTCAAATTAAACACCAAAAGATAAATATCTTTGTAAAGTTGATTTCCTTTGGAGAGTAAGCTTTTAACGAGAGAGTCGGGTGAGGACTTATTTTATAGAACTTTTACCCATAACAATTTTAGAATACATTTTAATGCAATAATCTGAAGCCATCGCTGCAACAATCCACTAATTTTAACAAGATTTTGCTAAATTCCCAGTTTCGTGTCAAACCTGTTTATTTACAATATTAGAGTGCATTTTCTCTCACTGCCCCAACCCTGCAGAGTAAGCGTTAACCTCAATATGAATTAGTTTTCCAGTGACGTGGATGAGATTCAAATCCCAGCTGGGTAGTTTTTCCTTTAATAGTTTCCCACTTTCCTTTCAATCAAATTCGCATAGATTGGCTCTTAAAATAACATGTTTCATCCATGCCCTATTAGTGTAGTTAAATGCGGATAGTGAAGATAGGTAGTAAGACACGGAATAAAAAACACACACTATCCTTTTAATAGTTATCTCATAGAATTGAGTCATTTTAAGCTCTTGTGCTAAACGAAACTTACAAGCTAGAATATTATTATTATTATTATTATTATTAGCACCGCGTCTTACTACCCGTTCGGGTTATACGCACTTACGCTAATGTGTAATGGTAGGGTGATTGTGAGATGAAATGAAGGACCTACAGTTTAACGTGGAATCCGAACCACGGTGGTGGCCTGGCATTCCCCACATTCACAAGATGTCTTGTCAGAGGTGAAGGAATGGTTTGGAAATCAGATAAATCTGTGCCGGGACCGAGGATTGAACCCCGGCCGCCAGTACAGAAGTCTGACGCCTTACCCCTAGACCGCCAGGTCACCAAGCTAGAATATTGATAGCTTTATTGAATAAACAGTAGGCCTACATAATATTATAATATATATATATATAATTAATATACAATAATACAGTGTATAATCTTATGCTGTGTTAAACATACAACTCACAAAACTATGTTTTACGGATGCCTAGAGTAGTCGTTCAATTGATGGTATTTTATATTCAACTCATAGAGATTCCCATGGTAAAAATTAATCATATAGCTGTCAATCCTTGAGAATTATTTGAGGAATTTAACGTGCAGTTTATAAACTGAGTGATTATATCAGCACACGAGAATGTATATGGGCTGGAGCGAAAGGTCCTATCAATTTTGCCGGGAAAGGTATTTTCACATATCGTCCAGGGATCTTTAACATGCCACAATCGACATGGGATCGCAAGCTTTACTTCCCAATCCGAAGAAAGATGTGCTACGGAGTTTTATCTTCCAAGAAAAATCCGTCAGCCTCGGCTGGGTTTGAACACACGGACATGGGTCATGAGGCGAGCACTTTACCTCCAAGTCCACCGAGGTCGGAACAATAATTCTATAATGTTAAAGACTCAAATCCAAACCTCTAACACAGTTTAGGGTATATATTTAATTCCTTCTATTTAATTTACAAATTAATTGATCTTCCTCGGCTCCAATAAACTTCCTTCTTTAAAGAAAGGAAAGCGTTAATCAAATACAATTATTGACTCTTGATGGCCCACATTGATGTGCACGTGGACTAAACGTCAAGATTGTTTAGTCTGGTCTACCGGTGTCAAGAAGGTCAAGGCTTGAAATCCAACTGCGTATACCAAGGAAGATTTTTACTAAATGTTTTCCCCACTCTCCCTCCGCGCAAATGCAGGTACAATTCCTCCCAATTATATCTTCTTCAACCGTATCCCAATGGTGTAGTTAAACGCGGAATTCATGGAGGCAAACGCGAAACAAGAAAAACAAACTATGAGAAGCTACAAATCTTATCTTGTGATCGCTTTAGGAAGAAACGTATTTTAAACTTTAAAAAATAAAGTGGAGCTAGCTTATTGTATTCATGCGCCAAGCGATATTATCTCAAAGTTGTTCTTTGCGGTGATTGAACAGCGGGAAATCAATGCTATTAAGGGGAATTATAAGGGGACGCAGCAGTATTCACCTGGAAAAATAATGAAAAACCCACGAGAGGGGACGAAAGAAGGAATAAATCACGATGAACCCGTTTCAGGACTTTAAGACTTAAGCCCGGGCTTTTGAGACATTGTCTAGTTCATGATGGTCATTGCGCCTGACAATCTTATTTTAAATGAGTGGTTTTCACTGGGGTTTTTAAAACATCTTTGGTCTGCCTTCCATACACACCGACATAACACTATGGGCCTCCTTGACATTTTACAGTATATTTACCCTGAAAACTTAACAGTCTTACTTTGTCAAATTACACTATGATCTAGCTTAGAGCCATAGTGTAAGCTATCACGGTAAGACTTCCACCTTCCAGGGTGAACGAAGGCTACGTACTGGAAGCGCACGGGACAAATTTGTGTATCTACTTTGTAGTATTATCAGAAGCGTACAAGGTTGGTGCATCAAAAGTGCACCATTGTTTGTTGTCTTTGAATCTCCTCACACGGCAACACTGCTTACTGGTTCATCCACGAACGACACTTCTCTATTTCAATTAAAGTTGTAATGTGTTTGCATCTTAATCAACTTAACCTAACCTAGCCTAACCTAACCCTGCAGTATCCATGTTTGCCAACATTGCTACTTTATGCAGTTGTTTATTTTCCATGTACACTTTTGATACAGGGTCTTGATGTTTTTTTGATCCATCTTTTTAAGCACTGAGTTTCACCACCTGTTCATGTTATACGCGTTGGTCCACATCTTCTTGCAATTTAATACGAGGTTTCTCCTTCTTGTGCGCGCCAAGGGTCCCGAGAACGATTCCTAACATTGCCTAAAGATGTGACACTGGTGAGATTGGTTGGAACTTGTCATCTCAAAGTGGTAACTTTACGGCTGGAGGGCTTGTTGTTGTGTCTTATAAAAACCAAGTTAATTATAACACAGAAAAAACCCTGTACAATCCGTTTATGTTGATTGGCTGATTATCTGCACTATATCCATCTCTTATAAGCTAGACCAGGTGTCGGCAACCTTTTAGTAGTAATGTGGCGAAGTAATATTGCAAAGTCACTCAGCGTGCCAACCAACCTAAGACCACCCAAATAGTTTATATTTTTATACTAGTTGCCTAGTAAAACTATTAAAATAAATTTAAGTTGATCTTGTAAAATGTAAATATAGCAACGTGTTTCTAAATCGAATACATTAAATAACTACTGTTTCTTGAATATTTAATATTTTATATATAAATCAGATTAAATAAAAAAGTTATAAATTTGTTTTGCAAAGTTCTGAAGACATTATTTTGAAATTTTTAAATAAAACAATTGAATCATCGAAACATAAAAACTTTGTTTTTAAAATTATTACTCACATCAATGGTTTTAGTTAAAACTAAAGGTTTTGTATTACTTTTATTCAAATCACTCAGCGTGCCATTGAAATTCGTTCCACGTGCCACTCTTGGTACGCGTGCCGTGGTTTGCCGACCCCTGAGCTCGACCATAGTGGAACCAAACAAGGTAAGCTTGACACCGTTTACGTTAAAATAAGAATACAAATTAAATGGGTATAACTTATTTTGGACGAAACAGTTCTCCTACTTGAATAAAAATATCTGAATTTGAAATATCCATCATGACTATTATATTTCCTTAAATCATAGTTTTTGCAAAATACAATTCCCGTTATTTGTCTTACTAGGTGCGTGTTTCACGGTTGACTTGGCTAAGGTTGGTAGCCTTAGTTTAATACGAACCCGCCAACATATTCTGGTCGAAGGAAATGTTCATACACAACTTCCGGTATGCTCCCATTATTTCAATATCAAACCTTGCCGTTTTATGTAGCACGGCCACTGAATTTGCTGCCACTACTTTGACGCCATTTCAAACAATTTAATGACCTCGTAAAGTTTGGACTTCATTTATACTAAAATAAAAGGCGACGGAGGCAGATAAAAGTGCAATGTGGTAAAATTGGAAAGTGATTGAAAAAAGGAATATTCTTCTCTTTAACAAATAATGTAATAACTTATCACCAGATCCCGGATTTTGAAGAAGTATCATTTTTTTTGGTCACATACAATGCTCATAAGTGCATATACAATGTTCATGATCCCTTTCTTGTATAAGTATATATTTGGTAGGTCATTTTGTGCGTATAACCCGACCTAGTAGAAAGACGCGGTTATTATTATTATTATTATTATTATTATTATTATTATTATTATTATTATTAGCACCGCGTCTTTCTACTCGTTCATGTTATACGCACTTACGCTAATGTGTAATGGTAGGGTGATTGTGAGATGAAATGGAGGACCTACAGTTTAACGTGGAATCCGAAACCACGATGGAGACCTGGCATTCCACACATTCACGAGTTGTGATTAATACACGACGCGGTGATAAAATAAATGTAACGTATTGGTAATTTTTATTTAGTTTTGGAATTTATGGTCATATTTTCTTGGTTTACGTCATTTTCATTTATTTTAGAAACATCTTTAGGCAGTTTTGAGTAATTTTAAGGCATTCATGTTGAATAAGTTTTTTTTTTTAATATCGTTATTTAATAAATGTATGAATACTCAATCATATTTTTTTCAACACATAATTGTTGGAATAAGAAGATAATGTAGGCGATAACTTTTGTATCCTGACACCCGCCTCGGTGGCGTAGTTGGCTAACGCGCTTATCGTGTTGAGCCCGACCGCTGAGGACGGGAAGATCGAGGTTCGAATCTCGGTCGGGTGAACTGGGAGTGGTTTTTCCTAAATGGTTTTCCACTCTCCCTCCACGCAAATGCGGGTTCACTTCCTCTAATTAAACCTTGCCAATTCCTAATCCATTAGTGTAATTAGTACTTAAAGCGTATAACCCGAACGGGTAGTAAGACGCGGTGCTAAATATTATTATTATTATTATTATTGTATCCTGACGAAGCATTGCAACTAGGCTGGAAAGAGTTGCCTTTCCTCCGATGCACCTATTTGTAAATCAATGTTATATTTTAGCAGAATGCAAGAGTTTAGTGTTCAAGGGTTTTTCATTTGCATTGTGCATTTATTACGTGAGTTTGTTCGTATTCTTAAGAGATTTGTTAAAATTTGAAGTAATTTTTTTGAATTTTAAGGTCAGTTTTTGATCATTTCTTATATAATTTTAAGATAATTAAAATCCGGGCCATGCTTATCAACCATTACACTCTTACTATATGTTTAGTAATAAAGCATGTTTTATAGTCTAGTCATGTCTACTACATTCTGAATTTGACTAGTGGTTTTTTCATTAGCATATTTAGGCACGTATCTAAGTAGGCCACTATATTTTTTTAGGGAAGGGGAGGAGCTTTTTAATTAGTTCTTTTCTTTTCACCACGTGTTACCAGCCACCCAGGCTATTTTTATTTTTACTAAGCTAATGATGCATTTGGAGCACGCCCTGTATGGAGCAAAAAACTTCGACAATCAGGAAGAAGGAAAATAAATATTTGGAGAGCTTTGAAATGTGGTAGTGCAGAAGACTTAAGAAGAAAAGGTGGACAGACAGGGTGACAAATGAAGAAACTCTAAGAGTGGGTATGCAGAGAACTATTTTAGACGTGATATTTGGTGCAAAACAAACTGGATCGGACACATCCTTAGGAGGAACTGTTTTCTGCAAGACGTCATAGAAGGAAGGGTTGAGATAAAGAGGGGCTTAGGAAGGAGGATTCAAATATTGGATTACTTGAAGGAAAGAAGAACATTCTGGGAGCTGAAGGAGGAGGGAGAAGACAAGGCGCATTGGAGGTCTAAGTTGATTGACAAAAGTAAGACATAACACCAAATAATAATGATGATAATAATAATAATAATAATAATGATAATAATAATGATAATAATAATAATAATAATAATGGCGCAGAAATGAGGAAGGTAATATTTACAGGAAAGTTAGCCACATTATCTCGGGAAAACAGTGGAAAATCACTTAGGAAAAGCCACTTTCAATGCACCCACCTGAGAATTGAACTCCAACCTTCCGCTCACCGGAAAAAACAAACAAAATGAGCCCGATATTTAGCCAGTGTACCCACCGATGAAGTTTCCATAGCACTCATTCGTACCCTTTAGTAATATAGCCATGCATCTCAATTTCAATTTAGGGTTGGTAGTAAGATGCAAGGGCTCTTTCTTTGGCTTCTACCATCCAAGGCACAGCGCGTCCTCAAGTCGCGGATGGAGGATTTGGCCTTATGGTAGGAAGGGTAGATGCGAATATATCAAGTAAGCAGTCGCGGAAAACCAACAGGGGTGGTCTTATAGCTTGGAAGTTGAGCATGAGCGTGATGAACTTTCACCGTAAAGAATACCATCAAGAAATACCCAAAAGTTTGTTTGAGTATACTATTAGGGTAATGCAAGAGAGTAGGGAAGGCTTGACAACAAATGGTACAATGCAGCTAATTGGATACGCAGATGCTTTAGCTTGTAAGGAAGCTGTCACAAGAAATGAAGATTTTTACTAAAGGCTAGTAAAGAAATAAGTTTAGAATTTAACGCTGAAAAGACTAAATATGATCACACAGAGAACAAAGATTAAGAACGATAATTTATAGATTACTGTATTAAACATATAATTTAACATGGTTAATGTGTTTAAATGTTTAGAAACAATTTTAACCTGCGATAACGATATCAGATTGAAAACTAGGAGAAAAAAAATTACAGTCAGAGAATGGCTTTCCCGATTGTTCTCTATGATTGTGAAACGTGGTCTCTTACCGTGTTGGGACGAAAATAAGTTCTTAGGAAGATATTGGGTCCATACAAAGATGAGGATATTGGGGAGTGGAGGAGGTTACATAATTGTGTATTACTTAGTACTCATCACAAGTCGTTGTTGGGATAGCCAACCAAGTCTCACAGATTACGGTGAGCAGGACATGCAGAGCGAATGGGAGAATCTAGAACCGTGCTCAGTGTGTTGACTGGTAAACCAAATGGAAAGAGAACGTTGAGGAGACCTAGATGCAAATGGGAGGATATTATTAGAATGGACCTGAAAGAAATAGGATGTAATGAGATGGACTGGATATAACTAGTTCAACATAGGGATAGGTGAGATACTTTTGTAAGAGCGCCAATTAACTTTCGAGTTCCTATTGCCATAAGTAAGGTGGATGCAGGAGGTTGGGTGAGGGGGGAGGGGGGGGGAAGACTAAAATACTAACACGTTTTTCAATGTCATAAAAAAAAGGTTGGTTTGGGGTTAATAAACGAACAAGTCCATATAGTATGATCCTTGATTTCGCAGGGAAATAAAATAGCCGGATTTAGCCGACAAACAGTAAGTTACTTAATACGACGGCTCACCTTGTATGTATCATATAATACAATAGCTCGTAGATACGATCATTCAATAGTTAATAGTAGGGTGACCTGGTGGTCTAGGGGTAAGGTGTCAGACTTCTGTGCTGGCGGCCGGGGTTCAATCCTCGGTCCCGGCACAGATTTATCTGATTTCCAAACCCTTCCTACACCTCTGACAAGACATCTTGTGAATGTGTGGAATGCCAGGCCACCACCGTGGTTCGGATTCCACGTTAAACTGTAGGTCCTTCATTTCATCTCACAATCACCCTACCATTACACATTAGCGTAAGTGCGTATAACCCGAACGGGTAGTAAGACGCGGTGCTAATAATAATAATAATAATAATAA
>CABFVZ010001029.1:131527-142890 GCA_902151445.1 Timema monikensis
GGATGGATGCAAGAAATCCATTTTTTGGAATTTCTTAAGCATTTCCATAACCACACAAAAAGCACATGTGTGAAACCAGTTTTGTTAGTGTTAGACAATCACGGGTCCCACCTTAGTGTCGCTGGTCTAAATTATGCCAAAGAAAATGGGATTGTGATGCTTTCTTTTCCACCTCATTGTAGTCATAAATTGCAGCCGTTAGACCGCTCTGTTTTTGGACCACTGAACAAATTTATGAATTCAGCTTGTGACAGTTGGATGCTTAATAATTCGGGAAAGACTATGACAATTTATGATATTCCCACAGTGGTATCCCGGGCCTACCCACTTGCAATGACGCCAAATAACATTTGTGTTGGTTTCAAAATCACAGGCATATTTCCATTCAATCGGGAAATTTTTACCGA
This sequence comes from Timema monikensis, assembly GCA_902151445.1. NCBI lineage: Eukaryota > Metazoa > Arthropoda > Insecta > Phasmatodea > Timematidae > Timema > Timema monikensis. The sequence goes on from CABFVZ010001029.1 coordinate 131,935, forward strand.
ATCCGATTTCGCGCCAAGTTTTGTCACCGATAGGCCTCAGCGTGAAGACCAAATTATTGATGGCAGTATCTCGGGTCCAGCTGCATCAGACTGCCACACCAGTGAAGTTATTTTTACAGAGAGACAGGCCAACCCTCCAGAAGTCTTCAACAAGATCTCCAAGCTCCCTCTAGCAGTGGCAGGCCTATGAATCCAGCTCTATACATTCCTCCCGAAACAATTCGTCCGTTTCCTAAGGTCGGTGCACGGAAAACTACCCATAGCAATGCCCGTAAAAGACATACGTCAATTTTAACAGATACACCCGTGAAAAAAATCTTAGAAGACCAACAAAAAACCAGGGAAGAGAAAAAAAATAAAAAAGCAACGCTATCCAAAAGGCAATTATTTAAGAACAAACAAGACAATAAGTTTAAAAGAAAAATAAGAAGGAACAGTAAAAAGGATAGCTGTGACAGTGAAGACGAACCAGAGTGCTTCTGTCTTGTTTGCGTGGAACCCTTTTCTAACAGCAAGCCGAAATAAACGTGGGTCCAGTGTATTGAATGCAAGGGATGGTCTCATGAGAAGTGCACCGCGGAAAATCGTGTTTACACTTGCCATAACTGTTTTTCTGACATGTCAGATGTAAGTGATGATTAGTTGAGAATCTAGAAACGATATTTGTGTGTAGGCCCTAAACCTAACAATTTTAAGTAACAGTTGTTAAAAATAACATTTATTTTATTTCTTTAGGCTGATGCAAGCTTCATTTAAGTTTATTCTTATGAGGGTGCAGCAATTTAAGGTCACAGTAGATTATATATTTGCTGGTATTATATTAGAAAATTACGTATATAACATTATATTATATAAGTATAAGCCTACGTGAGTTATGTAGTTTTGGTGGAGAATTTTCTTTTATCTTGTATTGTAGGGATATAATTTTTAATATGATCTAGAATTTTGATATTTTAGGGCATAATAACAGTTTTTGTAGTAAAATGTGTTTTTCTCCCGTGATACTGCATCAATTTAACATACAATTTAATAAATCCTTTCCTTATTTTAGGGTTATGAAAGGGATTATAGTAGTCAGTGCGCTATTATAAAAGGTCGTAGTTGTAGCGAGTGTTTGTAAAATGCAATTTTATGCATTTAAAAGAGCTGGGACAACCAACCCCGATGCTTGAGACAACCATCCCCGGAGTGGGGTAAGTTGTCACACTCTGCAAAAAAAAATTTGGACTCAAATTTCATGAATTTATAATTATTCTAGAACAACAATATTTTTTCCTAAGCTGCCCAAAACTTCCAATTTTCTAATACAGTTAAGAAAACTGAGTTATAACTTACCATAAAAATTTAAAAAATTGAGATAGAAAAAGTGTGACAACCATCCCCGGTCTCCCCTAATATGTACTACGTTCCTCCCAAAAATTTATTTAGGATCCAGTTCGCCAAATTATTGGAACTATAAAAACATAACGTAGTAATAACATTATTTAGTGTTAACGTATCCTGAAATATTTGTTTTATAACCCACTTCGGTGGCCGCATGGTCTAACGCGCTACTCTCGCAGTAGGCTAGACTACCGATGACGGGGAAAGGGAGGCTCGAATCTCGGTCGGGTGTACTTAGGGTGATTTATCCTAAATGCTTTTCCACGCAAATACATGTACACTTCCTATTAATATAACCTCCCTAAAACCATTAGTGTAATTAGTGTATATGAGTATAACCCAAACGGCTAGGGAGACGCGGCGCTAAAAAAACTATTTTATAGCCTATATTATGTAGAAATCTGTTTATTTCACCACGTTTAACTGCTTATTTAATGTGTTAAGGATGAAGAGGGTATACTTTAGAGTTTATAGTAAATGTGGCCACATTTGCGTTGAAGTAGAGTAGTAACTCATTTGAGAAAAACACCCTTTTTTACACCCGACAAGGTTCCAAACCCCATCCTCCTCGTCACCGTGAGGCCAGACTAAATGAGCTTCACATTAAGGCACGTGCCCATCAGTGCGAGTAATGACCTAGTACAGGGGCTAACAACTTAACAAAGTACCCGAGGGCTACAATGAACGCACGAGTCTAGTGGTGGGCCGCATCATAGTAGGCTAATTATTGAAAAGTTGTGCAAAAACGGGAACGGTCATTTGATTGTGAGGGGTACCCGCTTCAGTGACTACATGGTCTAAGGCGCTACTCTACTCTTGCAGTAGAATATACTACCGATAATGGGAAGATCGAGGTTCGAATCTCAGTCGGGTGTACAAAAGCTGGTTTCCTCTAGATAGTTTTCCATTCAGCCTCCATGCAAATGCGGGTACACTTCATCTAAATATAAACTTAAACCATAAGTACATAAACGTATAACCTGAAAGGGTAGTAAGACGTGGTGTTAAAAAAGTAAATGAAATAGGAAATAGTAATTTAGACATGTTTAATTAAAATTCTAACGAATTTTTCGACTAATATATATATAGAGGCATATATATATATATATATATCAATATAATATATCAGGTGTAAGAAAAATAAGTTAAACTTTAACATCAGTTGGAGAAGTCGTGGATTTTCCCCAAGCATGTGAAAACCTTTTGTTTCTCGGCTAAAAACATCAATTTTACCATAGAAGATTACTTTTCGAAGAAACTTCATGGGCCTCAAAAGAAAAAAAAACACATCGCGGACCTCATTCAACCCGTGGACCACCAGATGGAAACCCCTGTAGTATATGTGTGGCATTGCTGCATTCACAATAGCCCCATGACTTCTTTGGTGCTGACTGACAGCTCACAGCTGACTTCTAACAGTCAAAATTTAGGTATATATCTAAATTTTGACTGTCAGAAGTGACAGCTGCTGAACACATGTTTTTGTAGATCATATGGTTCGGCGTAGGGATACATAATTTGGTCTGGTAACTTTTCAAAGCCGTCAGCTGTGAGCTGTCAGTCAGCACCAAAGAAGCCATGGGGCTACTGTAGTTTGGTCTGGTAACTTTTCAAAGCCGTCAGCTGTCAGTCAGCACCAAAGAAGCCACGGGGCTACTGTAGTCACTTTGACAAGCGGTATGAATCGCCTTCCCTACTGTCATAAAGATACAAAGTTACCGCGAACCAAATATCTGGAAAATTGTAAATGTGACAGCTAAAATAACATGTTGGCTTAAGTAGGGTATGTTTTAGCAACATTCAAACATTTATAAACTGATGATGTCTTAATAGGTCAAGGTTTTAAAAACAAAAGTTAAAATTACTGCGGAAATGTTTTTACATTTTTATTTTGTAGTGTTTAGTGTTGCAATGTGTTGCTAATGCCATCACCTCCATTATTCACATGTTTTCTGATTCATAAAGCTTATCCCACCCCCATAAAAATATATTCATAATTATTGGAAACCTCATTATTTTGAGGCTGTATTCAGCCCAAATGAGCCGTCCTCAATTTATTATAACTGTCACTCACATATAGGTATTTCAAGCTAAAAACAAGTAAGAAAAGAGGTGTGGGCAACACTAACCCTTCCCTACTAGGCAATTTGAATATTTAAATAGCGCATTATATTGAACCCACTTTTATCCAAAATGAGCACTGCCCAGATAATTTTAGCCACCAAAACCTTCAAGATATTTAAAATTAAAATAAGTGGAAGGGTGTAATTTAATACTATATTCAAACACTTAAGAATTTATAGAATTTTAATAGCTCATAGTTGTGAGGGCCAATATATAATACATAAAAAGCGAGCCAATTTTGTAATATACCGTAATTTAATTTTCAAATGAAGGTCCTTTAAAAAACATATTTTTTGAGACCAAAAACATTAGCATTTTATTATTTTGTTAGTGTTTGCACATTGATAATCAGATGTAGAAAACTACCTCAACTGCACCCAGCCGAGATTAGAACCTCGACCTACCCACCACAGTAAATTCAGTCTATTACGAGCCTGATTCCTTAGAACATGTGACCACCACTAAAGGGCCCCTCGTTGATACTCCCTGTGTTAAAAGCACTAAAACAAGCATAATAATCTCCCCCGGGGTGATTACCTGGTAACACGTGTGTGGGTCAGTGTGTAGCGGCTCACATGCCTGCGTATGTGTGTCGTATGAAGGCGGTTATTTGGAGCAAGAACACAGGGCCACAAGATCACAACAAAAAGTACCGTTACCCTTTACGACCAACTGTTCCACCACTTGCACTCATTATAAACTGATATGGAAGTGAGACTCCAGCCAGGCGGCAAATTACTCTACACTTCTGGTATTATTTTAAAATATAAACATATTTATGCAACCACGTCTTACTACCCGTTCGGAATACATGCATTTGTGTGGAGAGAGAGAGAGAGAGAGTGGAAAACCATTTAGGAAAGAACTTTGTACACCCAGCCGGGGGTTTGAGTCCTAACCCTGTCACCGGTATTCCATATCCGACGAGGATGACTTCTTAGTCCACGTGACCACCAATCCGGGTAATATATTGCCATAAATAAAATCATAGCATGGGTATAATATACTAGAGTTAATAAAGCTAGTTTTTTAGATAGTATTTAAAGTATCATTTAATTAGTGTATTTTAATAAGGTTTTGGGTTCAATCCCCGTGCCGAGGTTGTGGTAATATATATAAGCACCGCATTTTACTACCCGTTCGGATTATACGCCATAATATATTCGTAGTGAGTTGAATATTTTGGAAGAATACGCGATATCAAATTACTGATATTAATTTTCCTTTGTTAATTTTATATTTGTAAAAAAAAAATCAAACATGAAATATGTTACCAATGCATAGTAAGCATTATGTGTTGGTGTTGAGTGTGATATCATTAATTAATGTAGTTCTTTCAAGATCCACCCAAATAGTTGAACTTGCTGTGAATGGACTATATCAGAGAGTTCACAATTTGTTTTAGCTTTCCAGATAATATTCATAGAGGCCTCTGTATTTCACACCTATAGGCCCTAGCTTACGACTCCAAGGTCAAAAGATTTGATTTTAACAATTTATTTTTGTGTGTAAATAACTTGAATTTATTTATTAAACACAAATAATACATTAGGACACGATTTACAAACTAACTTAACCTACGCCTAGCTACATATAATATCTAGCTATTACATTATTTTCATCGCATCGGTGACCTGGTGGTCTAGGGGTAAGGTGTCAGACTTCTGTGCTGGCGGCCGGGGTTCAATCCTCGGTCCCGGCACAGATTTATCTGATTTCCAAACCCTTCCTTCACCTCTGACAAGACATCTTGTGAATATGGGGAATGCCAGGCCTCCACCGTGGTTCGGATTCCATGTTAAACTGTAGGTCCTTCATTTCATCTCATAATAACCCTACCATTACACATTAGCGTAAGAGCGTATGACCCGAACGGGTAGTAAGACGCGGTGCTAATAATAATAATAATCATCATCGCATCTCACTACCCATTCGGGTAGTACGCATTTATATTAATTACACTAATATAGTTTGAGGAATATGTTATCTGGAGGAAATGTATTCAAAATTTGCATGGAGGTAAAGTGGGAAAACATTCAAATTACATACAGCCGGGTCTTAAGGCACAACTCTCCCCGTTACTGGCAAACTAGACTAAATTAAATATTTTAAACTAAATGAAAAATAACACCTGGACACGGGAATCTAAACCGGGACCTTTGGCTTAACGCACCGATGCTCTACCAATGAGTTATCCGGGATTCATCCCATGCTTAAGGTCATCCTTCATTCTCAGTATTGTATACTAGCAGCATAGCAGCCCTCCCGAAATACAGACGGTTGTATTTGATAGTTCACGATTTTTTTTTCTTAGCACCGTGTCTTACTACCCATTCAGGTTATACGCTTATGTACTAATTACTCTAATGGATTTAGGGATGAGGTGGGTTATATTTATATTAAGCGTAACCGCATTTGCGTGGAGGGAGAGTAGAAAACCAGTTTGGAAAAACCACCCCCAGTACACCCGACCTAAATATGAACCTAGTTCTTCCTGTCATTGGCCGTCTAGTCTAACACGAGAGTAGCGCGTTAGACCATGCGGCCACAAAACCGGGTAAGAATGTTATTAATAACATCTAAATATGTTAATAAATAGAGGGTTTAGTAAATAAACATGTTTATTTATTTTATTCATAAGTAAAACAACAGAGATAAAACTATCTCTCCAAACGGCAATTTGAGGATCAGATGTTACAGAAAGAAACTTCATCCATTCAATTTCATTGGACCAAGACTTTTACAGACGTAGTCTTGAAAAGAGATGATTGAATCTAACGTTTTAAAATTTGTTTTGTATAAAGTTTCTTATCACTTAATGTTTATTGAACTTCCTTCCTCCCATCAAATCAGCTCTAATCTAGACACATAATAAATATATTGTTGTATTAATGTGTCAATTTTTAAATATTGTGTTCTCCTTAATGAAAGCATGCTTCCAGTATTTAAGCTTATAATGAATAATAACTAATATTATAAAGAGGAAAGATTTGATTTTTTGTTTTTTGTTTGTAATGGATAAACTCAAAAACTACTAGACCGATTTTAAAAATTCTTTCGCCAATATAAAGCTACATTATCAGCGAGTAACATAGGTTATATTTTATTTTGAAAATTTAATTTATTCCTCATAAAAATGTCGATAGTATATTATATAGTCGTTGGGGGAAAAAACGTTGTTGAAGGGAAAGTGGGGTTGGTGAAGGGGACGGGGGGTTAGGGGTGAGGAAAGAGGAATGAGATGAAAATAGGATGGAGGATAAAAAGAGGGAGGGGGCTATACAGTGATGGTAGGACTGTATTTTTTTTTAAATTAAGTAAAAAAAAAGTTTTGTTTTTATATTGACATGATGGATGATTTGAAGCTTTGTTTTACAGGATTCTTTACAATATTTTTTTTACGGCGAACGGGGCTAGTAATGAATATGCATGTTCAATTTTCAACTTAACACGAACATAGCTTGGAACATCATTATTGTAATAAATCTATAATTATATAACATATTCTTTAGAACGAGGAATTGCCTGAATGGAAACACAAAATAAATAAGTGATGTTTGTTTAGACAAAACGCCGTTTTGGGCGTTTGTACAATCCAATTTTTATAGAAAGAACCTTATTTGACAACTATGGGAGATACTAGATTTTTTTTTACGTATTTATACGCCAAGTCATATGATATGCAGATGTCACTTTTGATAGATATTATCAATACCTATCAAATAACATTAGTAATATAGTAACATGTTATCATTGTTGGTAGCAAAAAAAGTTCACGTTTTCTAAAAAAACTATTCGTTTGAAAATCGGTCGGTCTAAACATTACTCAAATTTAGCTATGAATATGTCCACAGGTTTAAGAATTTGTGTCGTTTAGTTTGTTTTATATGTGCCATGCCTTAATATCCGTCCGGGCAAATCATTTTTAACTATAGGCATACTAACGGGATAGGGATGATAAAATTAGAATTTAAAGGAAATGTACATATATTTCCACGGGGTAGGAGGGAGGGGGGAGAAGAAAACCATTTAGGAAAAAAATACTCCCGGTTTACTTGGCAGAAAATCGAACCCTGACCTCTTTGTCACCGGGAAATCAGACAAGACTAGTTTGACTTTGAGTCCGCGTGTCCACCGAGGCTAGTTTGTTGTTTATTGGTGCTGAGATGTGAGTACAGTCTCACTAATCAACACACGTGTCCACCGAGGAAAGTTTGTTGTTTATTGGTGCTGAGATGTGAGTACACTCTCACTAATCAACACACGTGTCCACCGAGGCGAGTTTGTTGTTTATTGGTGCTGAGATGTGAGTACAGTCTCACTAATCAACACACGTGTCGACTGAGGCGAGTTTGTTGTTTATTGGTGCTGAGATGTGAGTACAGTCTCACTAATCAACACACGTGTCCATCGAGGCGAGTTTGTTGTTTAATTGGTGCTGAGATCTGAGTACAGTCTCACTAATCAACACACGTGTCGATTTCAACCACAAAGCGGCCGAGGAGAGGAAGTTATTAGAGTATAATCCTATCTGGAATATTGCATTCTTGATTATTAATTGAAATCTATTATTATTGGTACAAGTGAACAATAGTTTTTATCGATGCAGTTTTTATTTATTAATGGAGTTTTATATTTTAAAGTCCTGATAAGTCTAAAATATGGTCTAAATAAGTTAAAAGCTTACGGAAACCAACCCAAAGATGAGCAAAACGCACCAGACTATGGGATCGAGGCAGATTTGAGTCGGCCACAAACTATAGCTAGAAATATATGATGGACAATTTCCCATATGAATTGTTCCGTTAGGTGACCTGGCGGTTTAGTGGTAAGGTGTCAGACTTCTGTGCTGCGGGTCTGGGGTTAAATCCTCGGTCCCGGCACAGATTTATCTGATATACAAACCCTTCCTTCACCTCTGACAAGACGTGTATTAATCACAGTGAATGTGTGGAATGCCAGGCCTCCATCGTGGTTCGGATTCCAAGTTAAGCTTTAGGTTCTCCATTTCATCTCACAGTCACCCTACCATTACAAATTAACGTAAGTGCGTAAAACCCGAACGGGTAGTAAGATGCGGGGCTAATAGTAATAATAATAGTTCTATTTTGAAATGTTTTTATTTTTTCTAAACATTTTCTCTAAAAAAAATTAAGTATTTAAATAACCCGTTTTAGGCTAGACTGCCGATTACGGGGAGCTCGAGGTTCGAATCTCAGTCGGGTGTAATGAGGATGTTTTTTCCAAAACTGTTTTCCACTCTCCCTCCATGAAAATGCGGGTACACTTCCTATAAATATAATCTCCCTAATCTCTAAAAACCATCGGCGTAAATAGTACATAAGCATACACCCCGAACGGATCATAAAACGCGGCGCTCTAAAAAAATAGAAATACCAAAGCTCTGTCTGATCTAAAAAAAAAAAATTGTGTAAATGTGACAATATCCTGTAGATGTGTGCTGTTGGCCAAGTTGACGTGAAGAGTGTTTTGTTTAGCTGAGCTGACTCAGCAGTGCTGACCTAGGTAACACGTGAACTGGTTCAAGGTGTTGGTGAACTCTGATACCACATTCCTACGTCGAACCGGGTTTGCTCCCAGCGCGTTTCGAAAGTGCGCGCGGGCTTTGTGGGGCGAGGAGATTCTACAGGAAAATTTCGAACCATTTAAATGTTACCGATACATAAAATAAATCCAGAGTTATAAAGTTCGCACTTTAATTTAATTTATCCTAAGGATGAACGTTAACACCAGATACATTATCAGAATGAGTCAGAATAAGGCTTGATTCACTCGTTAGCCAAAAAATAGAAAGCAGACTGCGCAATATATCACATACTTTAAAAACAGATGATTATCAACATATTTTATTTTCTAGTAGATAAATATATATTTTAAATTATTCTCTCGATGGATGTTTTCAAATTATAATACTGTTTTGTGGCACAATCCAATATATAGATACACACGCTTTACATTAACGGGTTATTTCAAATCTCCTCATAACGGCCAACGAAGCTGTTTGCTAGCTTCTAGCTGTAGAGCGCATGCGTTATCAAATGCACATGCGCACTGATTTGAGATGGTTGGTTCTGAGATTCGATTGGTTCTCCTGTGCCGAACATCTCAGGCAGAGCGGACAAAGTAGAAAATAGTTGAACTTTAGTAGAACAGCTCACAAATATTAAGCGGAAATCTTGTGATTGGCTTAAAGATCGTCACATGACCACGTTTCTGTTCTGCGCTAGTTTTTCGGCGAGCGTGTGAATCCACAGTATGGGAAGAGCTGCTATTCCAGTTCTCTCCTCATACTCAAATACAAGCTACAGCACTTGGTGTTTGAATGGCAAAGCGTCACTAGCGTCGGGGCACCCCACGGTCTGCTTTAGACTAGACATGTATAGTCTGATTTTGGTTGGAAGAAAGGTCGAGAAAATTCAAATATATTTTTTTTCTGCTAACATTGAGAACATTTTACTAAACAATTTGTGTGATTACATAAGTATTGATCATATCTACCAAAAGTGACAGCTGTGGATAGATAACATGACTTGATGTATAGAAATATTAAAACTGTTTTAGTAAATTTTAGTAACTACCAGATATTATTATTATTATTATTATTATTAGCACCGCGTCTTACTACCCGTTCGGGTTATACGCTAATGTGTAATGGTAGGGTGATTGTGAAATGAAATGGAGTATCTACAGTTTAACGTGGAATCCGAACCACGGTGGAGGCCTGGCATTCCACACATTCATAAGTTGTGATTAATGCACGTATTGTCAGAGATGAAGGAAGGGTTTGGCAATAAGATAAATCTGTGCCGGGACCGAGGATTGAACCCCGGACCCCAGCACAGAAGTCTGACACCTTACCCCTAGACCACCAGCAGCAGAGGTCACCTTAGATATTGTTCTTCCTACCAAATTCATAGTATAAATTCCCCTGTGATTCAAGAAACAGACATTTTTACAGATAACATTATATCTCTAGTTGCATGTATGTATTATACATCCTACCATTCGTCCCATTTGCAACTCACACTCATTTTATGACACAGGACAATAAAGGGGCAGGCCACACACTGAATGCTGAATACGACATTTTGTCAGACAGTGTCGGAAGGTGTCTGATGCAGTCTGTTCAACATGGGGTTAAATGGAGGCCCGCACACTGGCTTTGATATAGTCTTTAGACGCCTTGCTACGTCGTTAGACTTATTTCTTTGTCTGACGAAGGTCCTTCAAGTTTCGTATTTCGACAAGAAACCTTCCGACGGATTGAACTGCGCATACACCAGCAGCCGAGATCAGTCACGTGACTACCGCATGGCCCGTAAAGAGGAAATTTGATTTTTGTTTGGAAATGGCAGGAATAACACAAGATATTAAGGCATCTAAGACAGAAAAACAGACCCCCCCCCCCCACACACACACACACATACA
>CABFVZ010001029.1:142933-159158 GCA_902151445.1 Timema monikensis
TAATAATAATATTTAGCACCGCGTCTTACTACCCGTTCGGGCTATACGCTTTAAGTACTAATTACGTTAATGGATTTAGGAATTGGGAAGGTTGAATTAGAGGAAGTGAACCCGCATTTGCGTGGAGGGAGAGTGGAAAACCATTTAGGAAAAACCACCCCCAGTTCACCCGACCGAGATCCAGTGTGTGGCTAGCCCAAGTCTGAGTAGGTGAGTCGGAACTTCCTTGGGAAGTTAATATGAAAACCAGAGTGGAAATCACAACTTATAAACTACCTTCAATGCATCCAATAAGGATTTAAACCTAGACTTGACATTGCGGATTAGAGCTGAGCACGTCACTCAAGCTCATTAGCTTTCATCCAAAACTAGCAGAGTATATTTGTTTTTTGTCTAGTTAAGCTTTTTACAATTATCAAATTTATAATTCAGATAATGAACAAGCTAATTTATTTTTCCTTTCTAATATTACCTGCTCCAGTGACCACATGGTCTAAGGCATCACTCTCGTGTTAGACTAGAATGCCAATGACAGGGAGAGCAGGGTTTTAATCCCGGCCGGGTGTACTGAGGGTGGTTTTTCCAAAATAGTTTTCCACACTTCTCCAAGAAAATTATGGTACACTTCCTCTAAAGTTAACTTTCCTCACCCCTATCTCATCAGTGTAGTTAGTACATGTGCGTACAACCTAAGCAGATAGTAAGACACGGTAATTAAAGAATATATAATAAAAAAAAATTACTCAGCTGCCACATCAACAAAGGTGTAGGCTGAGTCACCCCGTTCCCCATTCTAAGGTAGCATGTGTGGAGAGTATTTATTAAATAATATTAATTTAAATACAAATTAAAAACATATTTATTACTCTAGTTCTACAAATTTGTGATAGTAAAATAATATATTTACTCAGTTGTTTGTAGTGGAATTCCAGGCCGCCACCGTGGTTCGGATTCTACGTTAAACTGTAGGTCCTTCATTTCATCTCACAATCACCCTACCATTACACATTAGCGTAAAGTGCGTATAACCCGAACGGGTAGTAAGACGCGGTGCTAATAATAATAGTTGTTTGTATTTAATATAGAATTTCAAGTACCGACAATACAAAGTGTTTTAAGTGTTAAGTTTTAAATCGGAATAGATCGATGAAAATGCTAATTTTTTATTAATTAAAAACAAATATGTTTAATTTGATTTTGAGCCCCTGCAGAGAATTCTCAGGCGTTTGACCCCATAAATAAATTTGCTTACAAGACCCTTAAATGAAGTTGACTGCGCTACTCTAGAGTAAAGAAAGTTGCCTAGTGTAGACTAGCCAGGGGACACCGTACTTGCCGTTATTATGCGCGTGGCACTTCATTCTCGTCAAGCCAGAATTGGTAATGTTTAGAGGTTTCCCCATTATAAACAGAGTCGCCACATTCGATTGGTGTTATAAATATTTGCAATGTTGAAAGAAAGAAGAAAGTAATTTCTTCCGGGCAAAAAATGACTCTTTATTTATAGTAATGAATATATGTTATTGTTGAGACAGATTATATCCACTGGGGCGCATTTTTATTACTACCCTTCAGAGCTCTTCGCATATTTACACTAATGAACTCGAGTTTGCCTAAAGAAAAATGGAAAACGATTTAGGGTATTTAGATGCGGCTATAACCGTGAATACCAAATATGGTAGCTTAGTTATTTAATCCATCGAACTAGATGAGCCAGACCCTTAGTACACGTAACCACCAATGCGGGTTAGCAATGTTTTTAATTTATTTTAAATGTAGTGATAGATAACTATTTTTTTAAACTACCTCGAGACAGTTTAGTTGGTATTATGTCGGCGAAATGAACATGCCATTATCGGAGTAATTGGATTGGACTTGCCGTGCTCCAATAGTCCTCGCTGCAAATTGCGATACCAATGTCTTGTTCGTATTCGATTCGCGACTAATGGACCGGATGGGATTTGTGGTGGGTCTACTCGGCAATGAGACAGATCTTGATATGTAAACGAGCGTGCTATTGTAGAGCATATCTATTCTCCAGAAACGTCAAAGAGTATTCAAAACAGTTAGTACGCTTATCTTACCACCTACTTTCTGTGTATACTTGAGAATGAGAACAGCTAGCTAGAGTAAAGCTTAATTAACACGTTCGCCGAAAGTAGAGTCTGCCTCAGTGGTGCAGCAAATCATACGCTGTATGTTGAAGCTGTCTGCTTACTGTTAGCTCTATAGCGCATGCGCTGTCATACGCACATGCACACTGGTTTGATTGATCTGAGATTTGATTGGTTCTCCTGTGCCGAACATCTCAAGCAGAGCGGATAAATTATAGATGAGTTGAACTTTAGCGGAACAGCTCGCACTAATAAGTCGGAAATCTTGTGATTGGCTTAGAGCTCGTCACGTGACCACGTTTCTGTTCTGCGCTTGTTTTTCGTCAAACGTGTGAATCCACAGTAACGTTGCGTTCCGCGCTTCTAAAAATGAATTATCCACCAAACAAATATAATTTGTCTTACAAGTTATGTACTCGTCCGTCGGTCCGTGATCTAGAGGGCGGTGAGCGGAACAGTTGGTCAGACGGTCCAGTCTCGCTTCCTTGAACTCTTTCACTTCCTCTTCCTTTACGGTAATTTTATATTCTTCACGCGCCGCCACCTCTCGAGATACTGGTAAGTGGTAACATCAGTTTACTCATTCATGAACCCCAACTAATAGAGTGTATTCCCACAGTTTAAAGTAGAGCATGTTAAAACTTAAATGGGAACAAAATACTCGGGCCCATTGACCTTTTAGTTTTATTCTTTTTATTATTATTATTATTATTATTATTACTATTAGTACCGCGTCTTACTACCCGTTCGGGTTATACGCACTTACGCTAATGTGTAATGGTAGGGTGATTGTGAGATGAAATGGAGGACCTACAGTTTAACGTGGAATCCGAACCACGGTGGAGGCCTGGCATTCGCCACATTCACAAGATGTCTTGTAAGAGGTGAAGGAAGAGTTTGGTAATGGTTTTATTCTTGTTGCAATATATTATAATGGACCATTTTCGGGGTCGCTACCAAAAATTAGAGATTGTAAAATAATCCACAGATATTATTTTAAATTTTAAAACTATGCTTTTTTGTTTTATTTATTTGAGCTATTTAACGTGCAGTTTCTGAATCAATTCATGATAATTTCTATGAGCGAAAACGAAAGAGCCTGCAAATTTTTTCGGAAAAGGTATTTTCACATACCTTCCAAGGTTATTTTACATGCCACAATTGACATGGGACCAACGACTTTACCTTCCATCCGAAGGAAGTTGTACTACGGATTTTTATCGCTCAAGAAAATCTCGACCTAAAGCCCAAACCATTTTAATAATCTGGCTGAAACTTGGTATCTAGTGTTTTCATAGGGTTTCCCCGAGGATTTTATGGAAGTTAATGTCTAATGGTAAAATTAAATTTAGTTTACTAAAGGGGAAAAAACGACAACTCAATTTTCTCCAAGCCCGCTCTAGAGATCTTGATTAAATGTTGTATCCAGGTATTTTTGACATTAAAAACAAATGGAAAACTCTAATTTTCCCATTAAATAACTTTGAAGGTACTTTACACAAACAGAAAGTTCCAATTTTGATCATATCTCTGTAACTATTTGAGATACTAAATAACTTTATAATTTAAAAGTTGTAGTAATATTCAAAATTAAGATTTCAATATATTTTTATAAAATCAATAATTTGTGAGTTATAAGCATATATATTTTATGGAGATCTTTGACAATTGAAATTGTTTGTTATGCTCTTTGATGGACAGATAATATGTTCCTATTTCCTCAATGTTTTTGTAAAAGTGGATATTATTTCATTTCTGCTATTTGGTGGAGTGTTTCTGCAAAAATATATTATATGATTTTATTTAATAAATCTTACGAGTTTCTAGCAAATATTTTTATATTAAGCTAAAAACTGTAGAAAGTCTGTGCAGTACACCGTGCCATTTATTTATGTATTTTTTGTACACAAATAATAGACCTGTCGTGACTAATTATGGTAGGAGGGAAATAATAAACTTAATTAAGATCACAGTTAATGTTATTGGAATAAATTTAGGGATGCTATGTGCAAATCTACGAATAGATCAATTTTAGATACACACACACACACACATATATATATATATATATACACACACACACATATATATATATATATATACACACACACACACACACATATATATTTTTTTTATCACCGCATCCAACAAGCCATCCAGGCGATTGCATTTTAACTAAACTAATAAGGTAGGGATTAATTAGTTAGAATTTAGAGGAAATGTACCCACATTTACGCGAGGGAGATAATAAAACCAGTGAGAAAATACCCCTTAACTAAACCCAGCCGGAATTCGAACTAAGACCAGTAGATAGATGGACCGTTCAAAACAGCACGTGATTGGCTGATATTTATAGCACCGATTCAGTACAGCGCTGTGATTGGCTGATATTTATAACACTCGCTCAGCCCTTTCCCCTCCTCTTCCAAGTTTGACCCACTTTTCACGGTTTGTGTTTTATTCATGTCCCAACTTGTTGGTTCCTGTCCAAACTTGTTCGTGCCCGTCCCGTTTGATTGTGTGTCCCAGTGGGGGGTAAGGGGTTGGGGAGCTTTTCGTTTATTAGTGTGGGAGTTTTTTTATTTATTGGTAGGGGGAGCGTGTAGTCTCAGGCGTCGGTCACGCGTCCCACTGCGGCGGGAAACGCCCCCGGTGCGCATCTTTCTCTGCCGGTGATCAATGCCCGTGAGGGCGAGTAGCGTGCACAAAGAACCTCTCTCGACGGCTCTCTAACATAGAGTGTGAGCAATGGCTCCCTGTTGCAAGACTCTTTTGGACCTCCTTTATTTTGTCCCCCTCCCTCCGCTGCCCATCCTCGTGAACTCCGTGTGCCATATACCCCCGGGGGATGAAATGTGTGGTAACCGACTTGGAGGGTATCATGGAACCCTTAGCAAGAGTCATTAACCCCCCAGTTTGACTAAACTTGTTTATTTTAGTCATAAATGTTGAAAGCGGATAGCAATTACCCTATTGAACAGTCATTAACCTCCACCCCCTTTCCCCATATATGTGGTAGTGGGTTTAAATGTTTACTAGAGTGGACTATGGAGGAAGAACAAATGACACTATTTCTCAATTCTCACTCTTTTTTTGCAACTCTAGAATTCGATCTCTTTTAGCTCATCATAATTTATAGCTGTTCTTTCATCTTTGTTTATCAATACAACCTGATGCCTGAATGGGTGACGAGGCGAGTGGCGACCAGTCTACCTTTTATCAATTTGCGTGTTATCCACAAACTAAACAAAACGTTATATTATAACGTGGTCCATTGAAAACAGTTTGTTATGATAAACGTGTTTAATGATTAGACTATAGCTAGTAGTATAATACAATTTGTGTTTTATTGTAGGATTTGCAAGATCTACCTCATGACTCGACTACCTATCAAGTCTACATACATTCACCCTACACAAAGAAGAGCTGACGAGGACGTACTTTCTGGTTGGAAGAGGTTTAAGTTGCATCAGAAAGAAGGTTCAAAACATATTTGGAGGGATGGATGTCACTAACCTGTTCGAACTTGTTTCAAACCCGATGTTGTGATTGAAGCCATGATTATTCGGACAACTCTACAAGAGACTCGTGCGCAGTAATGTGTGATGCATCCCAAGAAAATCATAATGCTACAGTGGGACCCTCGAGGCTTGCGAACACAAATGTTAATTTAATTGAATATGTTGGCGATAGTAAATGTATTTCGCTACTCCCTGGTGGCAGCGCATGTCCTCTGAGACCTTCTGGTGATAAAGTGTGTTTGTTGAGATTACGAGAGCCGGGAGGGCGTTGTACCTGGACAGGTGAGGATGTGCGGTATTGCGAGCAGTTTCCGGATGCGCGATAGAAGCACGTTCAAAGTACGACTTAAGGCGGAGAGCTACTGGCAGTGGATACTACTAGTTTTATTGGTTGGACTGTGTTTAGAAGTCGCAGCCAACAGGCCCCCCAGGTTCCTCATCAACGGCCAGACAGAGATTGTCCTGCGTTTGAAAGAGGGCGCCGAGACGCCTGTGGGTAAGTTTTATTTACTTCTACTATTGATACTATGCAACACACTTAATTAATTTAATTTAGCACCATGTCTTACTGCCCGTTCGTTGTTATAGGCTTAAATACTAACTACGCTGATTGGTTAAGGATTAGGAAGGTTGTATTTAGAGGAAGTGAACACGCATTTGCATGTAGGGAGAGTGGAAAACTATTTAGGGAAAAGCACTCCCAGTTCACCCGACCAAGATTTGAACCTCATTCACCCCATACCCGGCAGTCTAGCTCAATACGAAAATATCGCGTTAACTAACTACGCCACCGATGTGGGTTGCAATACACTTCGGTGGCCGGATGGTCTAAGGTGTCACCCTCGCATTATGCTGAATTTCCTATGATGGGGAGGTCAGGGTTAAAATACTACTGAGGGTAGTTTATCGTAAATGTTTTTCCCCGCTCTCCACGCAAATGCCTGTACACTTCCTCTAAATTCAACCTTTTTATTCCTTGAAGTAATTATTTTATATAAGTAAAGACCGAACGGGTGGTAAGATTCGGTTACAAAAATAAAATACCCCCCCCCCCCCCCGGTCTGTACCCNCCTCGGTCTGTACCCATATCCACACTAATAAGGAGGGTATAATTCAGGGTAAGTGTACGTTTGCGTGGAAAGGCCACCCTAAAATACACTCGGCCGATATTCGAAACCGGATATTCTCGTCACTAACAACTTATTCTAATGCAAGAGTGACGTCTTACACCGTGTGACAAGCTATACAAGTTGCTTATCATAGTTTACTTAGTATAATTACATTTATTTTTTATTTGTTTTTGTTTTGCCACTTGCTCTTGGTGTATTTCTATCAAAAAGAGAAAAGCGGTAATCGACATCCTCATCATTACCAACATTTTGCCTAATGTTATCCAACGTTTTAAAAAACAACATTGAAACACATTTCAACCAAATGTTTTAAACAGATATTTTAACATTTGTATATCATTGTTATAAGTTACAACATATTACAACAGTATTTGATATACAAATAGTCTTCCATTTGTATATCATTGTTAAATGATGCAATATATTACAACAGTATTTGATATACAAATAGTCTCACATTTGTATAGCATTGTTATAGGATGCAACATATTACAAGAGTATTTGATATACAAATAGTCTCACATTTGTATATCATTGTTATAGGATGCAACATATTACAACAGTATTTGATATACAAATAGTCTCACATTTGTATAGCATTGTTATAGGATGCAACATATTACAACAGTATTTGATATACAAATAGTCTAACATTTGTATATCATTGTTATGGTTTCAATTCTGCACGTTTCTAATGTTGGCAGAAAATGTAGCCAATATCCTATCTAACATAGGAGTGGTGGTAACCAACAGCTATTAAAAGTTACCATACCTACTCTTATGTATCCATTGGCCAAACTATATGATCTGCAAGACCATAATATGTTGGGTTTAGGCAGTCAAAACTTTCACAACAAACAATTTGTTTTTAATTGTGATTTTTCTTTTAACAATTTTTTTCATCTTTTGTTAGCTGCCAGCTTAGTAATGTGAAAAAAGTATTGATACTTTACTAATATCAATATTTTCCTTTCGATACTGGTATTTTTTTACTCAATAAATTTTTTCGATACTTTTACTGATATTAGTACTCACATTCTGGTATCGGATCGGTATTGAAATAAACAACTTATATGAACTAACTTAACTAAATGTTTACTAGAGTGGACTGTGGAGAAAGAACAAATTACACTGTTTCTGAATTCTCACTCTATTTTTGCAACTCTAGAATCCGATCTCTTTTAGCTCATCATAATTTATAGCTGTTCTTTCACCTTTGTTTATTAATACAACCAGATGCCTGAATGGGTGACAAGGCGAGTGGCAACCAGTATACTTACTACCCTTTTATCAATCAGCGTGTTCTCCACAAACTAAACGAAATAAGCTTTTGTAGAGCTCAATGAACTCAGTCAAATCAAGGGTACTCCAAGCAGACGAAAGAGAAAAGTTTACGTGCGTTGTTTAAGCAGATGAAGAAGGGCAGGGCGTCCATTGTTCTATCGTTTGTCAATAGTTAATAAACTATCTTGAGAGTGTGTACAAACGACGAATGTTGTTAAAAAAAAATGGCACCTCCCAGAAGTGAATTATGCAAGTTATTTTTTAAGAAGTTTGATAGCAAAAAAGCATCTTGTAAAGAATAAATATTCGATACCGATACCTACTGTTATCGATAGTCTACTTTTATTTCGATAATAGTACGACATTGATATTTTTCTTCCGATACTTTTAATTAGTACAGTATCGATACTTTTCTTTCGAGACCACATCCCTACAGCAGCTACCGCCCCTCCTATGGTGAATGGACTCTTATGTTATCATTCTAACGCGTTTCCTTACCAACTCTCCAGGTCACTGACATTGTTTGAGTGCCGAGAGCTCTTGTGGTGCACCAGAGAGCAACCAATCTTATAAAGATCACTAAGAGCCAGGGCCGGTCTAAGGTGTGTGCAACATGTGCAACCACACACACAAACAACTCAGGGGGGCGCCAAAATGATCCAAAATAAATATTTTTTTGTTTTATATTCGAAATTATAAGTATAATTAAAGAAAGTAATTTGTAAGAAGAATTATTGTTTCTCAAATTAATATTTACACCCATGCCAAACAAAGTACTATTTTATTTCAAATTAGTGCATTAGAATACACTAACAAAGTAAATACATTTTGAAGGTTGTTCTGCGCAACCGCACCCCTGTCATCTACATTGGTAACGGGACTATACTAGTTGCCAAGCCGAGAGTGTACGAGAGTATTCTCCAAAGTTTTTTCGAAATGTGAGTTTTGCACATACAAAATTTTCACCTTAGACCGGCCCTGCTAAAAGTAAGAGCCGGTCTCAGTGTCTCAGTACAACTTAAATGCAGAGTTGAAGCTTTTGAAGATAAAAATATCGTTTAAGGGAGAGCCCATTCTGTAAACTGCTAGGCGAAGGAGAGAAAGCAGTTTATATGGGGGAGGGGGAGTCTTACTGTGTCATTAGGCGTGTTTTCACGATTGACCTGTTGTCAATGTTTACGAGCAGAGCGTTTTCGCGGCTGGTTTCAATAGCTTATGACCGAGACGAAACCAGCTCTAGGCTTGGTAACGCTTTCCTTGACCAAACTAAATAGCCTGATATCAACCAATGAGCTGAGAATTGTGCGCTAATTTCAAAACAACATGACTCCTTATAATAAATTTAAACGAGTATAACTTCGTAGTCAATAGATTTTAACAGTGTTATATTTAGGCTACACTAAAATGGACAGCAATTACTAGCTAGAAATATATTACAGTACGTTGATACTTAAGAACAGTTTGGTTATGGATAAAATAAATAAAGTATTATATGGTCTAGGCAAGAATAAAATTCTGATACCTGAAGAAGGAGGCATAGTACAGGACGCATTGGCGGTCTTAGTTCTATGACAAAAGGAATGGACCTGTCGTAAGACAGCACACATAATAATAATGGTCTAGGCCTATTTACTCTTACATACGTACTTCTTCTTCCTTGTAGTTTTTTTTTGGATTATATGTTTAACTTGTTATGTGTGTAAATATTAGACCTAGTAAAAATAAGCGTCAATCTAACTAAGAATAAAATTAAATAGTTCATTTTCCATGGATTTGAAATACATGTAGGTTTATATATATTGACCTACTAGCTGTTATATCTGTTACACCCTAACCATCATTTTTTTTTTTTACTAAAAAAACTCAAAGTCGTTTCCGCGCTCCACCTTGGTCAGAGCCATTTGGTGGATAGCACTTGATACCAAGGCGTGGACAAGTCAATTGCGGAAACACACCTAATAATTCCCAATCTTGGTCTGACTAGTAAAGCAATAAACCAGCCAAGTATGTTTGAGTCATTAGCCCTCAAGTAGGGATGCTCAATTCATAGGCCTCGAATCTATTATCTGGAGCGATCTACATCACTATGTCTTGTATCGATTCAGGTTCATTGAATCGATCTGGGGAAGATCCTATTAGACAATTCCTATAAAAAGGATGCTTTAACTATAGTTAAAATAATAATATAATATTGCGCGTCTGGGCTACATCAATTTGTGGCCCAATTTGTGAAAAGATTTGCCAGTACTAATAATATACCGTTACTCAGGGGACGCCCGAAAAAACTAATCATACATCCTTTCCAAGGAGGCTCTTTCCATGTCCCGGTGAGAAGAGATTATGGTGATAGTGAATATGTGGGTGTGTAACCAGTGGCAACACTTAAACTTAACTAAAGCCTAACTAACCAAGCCCTGATGACCATTGGGGTAATTTCCCGTTCGGGAAAAATAACCAGCCGGGAATCGAAGACGGGACCCCTAGGTTAGTAGCTGAGTGCATTGATCAACACTGGGCCAGTAATTAAAATATAAACCCAAAATTGAGACCATTAAATATAGTTCTATTTTCCTAGCATGCTTAATTAATTTTAATCAACTGGTGATAGTCGAAGTAAACTATTATTTTAGTATAAATAACATTTATATAGTAAATTAAACTTAGGTCTGCATTAAGTTATTATCACATTCTAAAACAATATTTTGTGCACCAAATGGTCAATGTAATGTGACCAGCTCCTTCATAGAGTACCTTTAAGTTTAATTTAAAATGTAATGTCTTTAAAAGGCTATCTTAATTGAAATATTAATTTTCAATTCGATCTTTAAAAAATTGACTGATTAAGAATCGACTAGTGAATCATATTAAGAGCTTTGAACCGATCTAAAAATCTATTAATCGAGGGTAAAGAATCGATTTTTATAAAGACCGATCCATACCTACCCTCAAGTAGTATCAGAAACAACTTGATCTAAATTTTAGAAAAGCTTCTTTAGTGTTAATGCTCAAATTAAACCTCCTAACACATTCGACGCCAACAGTTTAAATACGCTGTTGATTTATGTGACAGTCTTTATTCTACAATGAGTTTTTTTAAATACCATCTCTTACTACCCGTTCGTATAATACGCCTGTGTACTAATTACGCTAATGGGTTAGGGATTAGGAAGGATTGATTTAGATTAAATGCATCCACATCTGTGTGGAGGAAGAATGGAAAACCATTTAGGGAAAACCACCCTCAGTGCACCCGACTGGGATTGAATCCCGATCTCCCAGTCTTCGGCAGTCTAATCCAACAAAATAGTAGTGCGCTAGATCACGTGGCCACAGAAGCGTTTTTTTTATCTTGTATCATACAAGTTGGCTCAGTGGTAGTGAGATATACTGATGTGATAAACCCGACAGGGGAGGTCAGGACTTTGTTCTAGTCCCGGTTTAGTACGCTAGTGTGACTTTCTACTCGATTTTTCCAAGATTACTCCAGAAAAACTCTTACTCCTAAATAGACCGGATGGGTAGTCAGACGTAACGTTTAAAAATAGGTAGAGATATTTTTGTCACCAGCAGTAGTATTTATTTATCATAATTAGGTGTTCAGTCTTACGACAGGTCCATTCTTTTTGCCTTGTCAGGGAGCTTTGACCGTCAATGCATCCTGTCCTCTACCTCCTCCTTCAGCTCCCAGAATTGTCTTTTTCCTTCATTTCATCCAATATTTGAATCCTCCTTCTTCCTAAGCTCCTATTTCCCTTAACGTCCCTATGACGTCGTGCAGAAGACAGTTCCTCCTAAGGATGTGTCCGATACCATTTGCTTCATACCGAAGAATCACATCCAAAAGGGATCTCTTCTCACCCACTTTTCTTAGGACTTTTTCATCTGTCCGCCTGATCTTCTCAAGTCCTCTCCAGAACCACATTTCAAGCCCTCTAAGTATTTATTTTCCATCTTCCTTCTGCTCCGTACGGCGAGATGCTCCAACTGTAGCATTTCATAAGTTTCGTCTCAGGCCCAAACTCAACTTACTGTTCAGCAGTAACCTCGTCTTGTTGAAACCTTCCTTGGCTATGGTGATCCTCGATTTCCTTGGTTCAGTAGGCATCTTTGTCAGCAGACTTCTCAGGTATTTGAAACCATCTATGCTTTTCAACTCCTGGTTTACAATTTTGTTTTCAACAGCTCTTCAATTTTTGAAATCCTCATCAATTTTGACTTTAATGTTGATTTCCATGCCTTATATCTTCTTTTCCCTGCCTTCACCGGCTGGTCCAGCATTTCCTGCAACTGTTATTCATTTCTGATCAGTGATGTTATATATCTACTAGATAGCTGTTGCCCGCGGCTTTGCTCGCGTGGAAGTTGATTATATACAAATACGAAAATATACATATGTATTTACAGATTAATTTAAAATATTACGTTACGTTGATGACCATAACTTGACCTCAGATCAAAAATAATGCAAGTCCGATACAAACTTTCACCCCCTTTTTCATCCCTTATTAAATAAAATTTCCAAAATTCCTGAAACACGTATTTATTTGTTTTACGTCAATAACCGAAATACAAAATTTTGTTTATGTAACTTTCAAAATGACGGACTTTCATACATATTATCATACCTATTATCATCCCCTATTTTGACCCCTTTGGGGTGGAATTTTCTAAAATCCTTTCTTAGTGGGTGCCTACATAACAAAATGAATATACAGTCCGAATTTCATGCTTGTAGCCTTGATAGTTTGCGCTCGGCGATGATGAATCAGTCAGTCAGTCAGTCAGTCAGTCAGTCAGGACATGTTATTTTATAAGTATAGATGTACTGGAGAGTACAAATAAAATCTAAGGGACTCACAAAACATATTTTCTTTTAAGGAAGAAAAGGTTTTATGACTAGCATTTGAACAAGATACAAACTTGTTGCAAACTAAATTCAGCCAAATTTTAAGCAAATTAATACTCGCAGTGTGCATAGATGAAGGCACCAGTTACGTCTAGTTTGGTTTGCTAGTGATGGGTAGGTCAAAGTTCGAATCTTGGTCGGATATACTGCTGTATTTTTAACTTAATGTTTTTCCATTTTCTCTACATAAAAATACGGTCACATTTCCTTTAAAATCCTTCTTTAATTATCTAGCACAGATGGAGAGTTTGACCAGGTGCATGCAAATATTCCTCCCAACCATTACATTTGACTAATAATATAATTTCTAAGCATTCAAGTAAGTTTTGAAATTATAACTTTAACGAGTAAAGGTGGGAGTGTAAGGAGCACGACTTAAGCGTAGTATTTTCGCAATTTTTTATAAAAACGTTTTACTTGCCAAAAGAAAATTAAACGAGTCTCCATTAAAAACAGAGTTTAATTTTCTTCACATGGTGAAATCAACAGTTCTTGAATATCTCTCCAACTTTTTCTCTTCATTTAAAAAGTTTCTCGTCTAATGCCACTATGGTCAAAATGCTATGGATGCTATGGACCAAAAAAAAAAAAGTTTTCCTATACAAATTGCAAAAAATACTTCCCTTAACTCGCGTTCCTACATTCCCACATTAATGTTTGGAGTATGGCTGGACATAATAATTAGATGTAAATACATCCAAATTAGCATGAAGGAAAGAAGTGAAAATCCCAGTTATGTAACCATATTTGTAACACCACTCCTAGTGCATCCAGCCGAGATTCAAACTTCCTGACACAAGTAAGCCAGTCTCATAAGAGACTGACGACACCTTAGAGAGAGAGAGAGATCACCAGTTCGAGTCTTTTAGACTAGTCTATACTAATATTATAAGGAGGAAAGATTTGATTTATTGTTTTTTTGTTTGTAATGGATAAACTCAAAAACTACTGACCGATTTTAAAAATTCTTTCATCAATATAAAGCTACATTATCAGCGAGTAGCATAGGCTATATTTTATTTTGAAAATTTAATTTATTCCTCATAAAAATGTTGATAGTATATTATATAGTCGTTGGAAAAAAAAGTTGTTGAAGGGAAAGTGGGGTTGGTGAAGGGGGCAGGGGTATAGGGGTGAGGAAAGAGGAATGAGATGAAAATAGGAGGGAGGATAAAAAGAGGGAGGGGGCTATACAGTGATGGTAGGACTGTATTTTAAAAAAAAGTTTTGTTTTTATATTGACATGATGGATGATTTGAAGCTTTGTTTTACAGGATTCTTTACAATATTTTTTTACGGGTAAGGGGGCTAGTATAAAATAAAACAGAAAGTCTGTGTTTGTATGTATATGTGTATGTGTATGTGTGTGTCCAGAAAGACCTAGATGAGCTGGGAAACTGAAATTTGGCAGGTAGGTATAGGGACGGCTCCAGATAACCTGAAAAGTCTGAAGAGTTGAGATTACCCCGAGAAATAGGAAGGTGGGGGGCTAAAAACAGAAAAAAAAAAATAATATTTGACAAGCATGTAGAGTACTCTCAAAATAACAAAACAAGTCTTGAATATTTGACATATACAAGTGGGGTTTGAAGAAGTGGGGGTTCCAAAATTTCCAAAAAAGGAGAATAAGCTTTGTGTGGTAAAATACCGAGGACCACTTTAAACAGCCATAAACATGTAAACATTTTTAAAATTCCAAAGCTAATGAAAAAACACCTTTCAAAATGGAAAAAATTGAAATATTTACATAAATCTAGAAGAAGTGACAACCCAAAATAACCGGAAGGGATTGAAAATTCAATATGGGGTTCAGGAAATAATGTGAGCTAGACACTTCTAAAACCAACCACTTATTGATATGGTAAATATATGATATTTAGTGAGATGGTGGAAGGACAACTTCAGAAAAGATTTAAGTGTTTTTAATTGTCCAAACCGTAGTTGGCTAACGCGCTTGTCGTGTTAAGCTCGACTGCTGAGGACGGGGAGATCGAGGTTCGAATCTAGGTCGGGTGAACTGGGGTTGTTTTTCCTAAATGGTTTTCCACTCTCCCTCCACGCAAATGCGGGTTCACTTCCTCTAATTCAACCTTTCCAACTCCTAATCCATTAGCGTATTTAGTACGTAAAGCGTATAACCCGAACGGGTAGAAGACGCGGTGATAAATATTATTATTATTATTATTAATTGTCCAAACAAAGGGCAGTGAAATAGAGCGGACGTGGAGAGGAATGGATACAAAAAAACAAAGCTTTTAGAGAGAAATAAAGCCCTCTATGATATGTTAAAAAAATACAAATTTGGTAAGAATGAAGAGAAATCACCCCTTAATACTATAAACAGGCCCAGTCTTAGTGTTTTCGGCACCCTATGCGAAAGCTTAAACGAGCCCCTAAGATTTAAGATATTCTATAAATCCATGAAGTTATCAACCCTGGTGAGATCCCCCATAATTTATATTCTGTATTTATTCCAGGGAGTCTTATTTATCGACTGCATGGAGCAGATCCCGACGGAGATCCTCTGGTATTCGGGGTCACAGAGCAAGTGGGAAATGACCTGCTTCGCATTGAAAACCTGGGAACAAACGAGGCGAATGTTTACTTGAAGCAGGAACTGGACAGAGAAGTAACCGAATATTGTTTGGTGGCTATTTTCTTCAATACAGCTTATTACTTCCAATTAATACACAAAATGTTGTCTACTTCTCATTATTTTATTTAAAATACACATTTGTATCCTTAATAGTTCTGTATCTATCATAATGGATACTTAAGGGTATTCAAGTTTGTTTGTTTTTGCTGGGTAACCATTTATATGTATGCTCTTAATCAACACACTATTACTATAAAGTAAAGATGGTTGAGGATATTCTTTAATAATCTACTTGTTATAAAACAATTTTAACTTATTTATTTAAGTTTATTGAGGTTTTATTAAAAATCATTAGAGCATCAATACGTATGATCTTACTTTTTATATAGCAGCCTAAGTATTAGAGAAGGCCCTCAAGCTATCTCTTTAATAAGAGTATATATATTCTTGTTAGAACCAATACTGACCTATTTTATAGGTCTAAATTGACAAATAAGGACTTTAATCTTTTAATTGAGATTTGTTGAACTGAAGATGTGCAACCGTTATTAAATTCACAACAATTTTTACTGGTACATAGTCTAAAAGGTTACCCCTCCCCACTGATGCATTTCCGGAACAACTGGGACTATGTGGCCCATCATCGGGTAGATGATACTCCTTGAGACCTTACC
>CABFVZ010001029.1:159178-176522 GCA_902151445.1 Timema monikensis
CCCCCCCCCCCCCAAAGCCCTCCAGCTATCCTCCCTTGCCATATGCATCTCTGGAACCGCTGGGGCTATGAGTCGTTTTCGGTCTTTTAACGGAGTCAAGATCTACATCGAAAAAGGAGTCGGCGGCAAACAGAATATTTTACCCTCAGGCGAAATTGCAACAAATAATGTTGTCTATACTTAAGTTTTCTCAAACAATTTATAAATATGAATGCCTCCTGTATATATTATAAATTGTGGATTTTTAAATAAAGTTTATTTAAGATTAGAATTTACATCTCTTTGTGTTTTAATAATTTGAGAGTTTTTTTTAAAGTTTAGACAAAGTCTTTATTAAAGACTATAACATTTTGTTCTATTTTTACCTAAGTATTAGGCAACTTGAACACAGGTTTGCTAGTAGTGTTTATTTTAGAACGACAGTTTGTTACTCAAGACGGTACAAATGGTTCCCTTTATTAAATGTCATCTAAAGTAATGATTAAATCATGATTTTCACAACCCCTAAAGCTGTATCGCGGGAAGAACATTGGTACACATGTATATTTGGTTCACGATAATTTTGCCCTTTTCCGACAGTCTAAAAATATACTCAAAAGTCGTTTCCTATTCATCTACCTTACAAAAATGTTTTGTAAATTTTACAAATAATATTAAAATCATGTCACTTGTCAGGGTTACAAGATGTATTCGCGAGCCGGACGATTCCTTAATTCCTTAGTGGGTTTTAGATACTTTTCAACGGTTAGGAAATCCATAACTATCGTGAACGTTTTATATGTAAAATACATCCTACCAAAAAATATCGTAAGGGACTACCAAGTGAAGTAGACAAATTTTCTCCTTTACAAAATAAACATTTCAATTTGCAAATAGAATAACACTTTTAAGTGTTTGTGCTTGCGATATGTTTGGTTAAAGCGGAGTCAACCTACTCCATGGGTAGGAAACACCTCACTCTTAAGGTGGAGTGCTAGTGAGTGTGAGTTTAGGGCAGTATTTTTGCAGTTTTTATAGCACAAACATCTTTTGGCCAAAATAAATCAAATATTTCTTCTATAGAAACATAAGAGTTTTGTTTTCTGCACATGCTAATCTCTACAGTTGTTGAATATCTGTCATGAGCATGGCGGCATTTGGTGACAAACTTTTCTCTTTATTTAAAAAGTTTGTCACCAAATACTGCCATGCTCATGACAGATATTCAACAACTGTTGAGATTAGCATGTGCAGAAAACCAAACTCTATGTTTCTATAGAAGAAATATTTGATTTATTTTGGGCAAAAAATGTTTGTGCTATAAAAACTGCAAAATTAATGCACTAAACTCGCGCTCACTAGCACCCCGCCTTAAGGTAGGATTCAAGAAAAAGCCAGTGTTTTAGCAGTTTTTATGGCAAAACATTATTTTTTGGCCAAAATAAATAAAAATATTGTTTTATTATAAACATAGAGATAAATTTTCTCCACATGTTGACCTCAACATTTCTTGAATATTTGTCAAGGGTGTTCTGGAATTTAATGACAACTTTTTCTCTTAATTTAAAAAGTTTGCTAGATAATGCCACCATGCTCATGACAGATATTCGACAACTATTGATTTCAACATGTGAAGAAAATTGAATATAACCTTTGTACTGGAGCAATATTTTTATTTACTTTGGCCAAAAAAAAAAGGTTTTGCCATAAAAACTGCAAAAACTCTGTCTTTTTCTCGCCCCCCTTAAGGAACAACACTTGACAATGTGTATGTACTTGCAGCTGAAGGATGAATACAGTCTAGTTCTGACGCTGACGGACGGCCACCTTGGGGAGGGTAACTTCATCACGCAGTCACTGCTGCTCTTGGTCGAGGATGTTAACGACAACGAGCCTGTGTTCAAGCCCTATCAACCAACCATAGTGGTGCCTGAAAACAGTCCCCCTGGAATTCTGACCACGGTCGAGGCTACCGACCAGGACGAGGGGCCATATGGACAGGTAAACTTACATGACTAATATAAGGACCTATGTTCAGGAATTGCTATTATGCCTGTCTACATATGTTTTATTAAAGGTTCGTTTCCATTTTTCAAACCAAATGAAATAATCTGCATAAAATAGTTACACACAATTATCAACAATCATTGTAATATGTCGACCAAAGATGTTCTGAAAAATTAAATATAGCAAACATTATGAAAGTTTATGGGTATTAATCTTGTGTTGAGGAATTTTCAATAAATAATTTTCAAATTTGAGACATTGTTAATTAATCCTTATGAGAGTTCAAAAATATATTTAATAGTCAGACTCAAATGGAATTTAAAATATTCACCTGGCGTATAAAAAAAGAGTAAACAAATAAATCCATCCGTACTGTCGCGTAACAAAAAAAACATAGGCGGCCATTAAAATCCATAATCAGATGAATAGAAACATACCTGCAACACTCCACCAAAATGTGATGGACCTTAAGGAGACAAAGATCACACACTGGAGGTGGATCCTCTTTCAACAAGAAACCTTGGGTCAAAGTATGCCCAACGCGGAGTCATATCACGACAACCTCCTCCCTCCTAGATGAACGTATAGAAGAAGGCCATGGTGATACATTATCCCTGATAGGACGTAGATTGTTCTGAGCACGGGCATAAACCCACTGTTCGTGCCAGGTGGGTTATACCCAAAGCCAAACATAGCCCTTTAAATCTAAAAACGATATACTCAAATTCACCTCAGGAGGGAGATGAATTGCCTCCTTGACTGCCTGATCCACTAGTTAATTATCTCCTGATATACCATAAACCATAAATCCAGTAGAAAGCAAAAATACTGTTTATTAAACTAATTTTAGAAATTTGCTCAAGTATTAACTGTGCGATAGAATTCCCGGAGTAAAAAGTGGACAATACCTCACAAGAACTCATGAAATACGATAAGATGTGAACAGAATGATGACAATTACGGTAGACAAAGCACAATTATTTAAAAATAGCGAATAGCTTTGCCGTAATAAAACTTGTTTCTCTAGGTAAATCTGTTTTAAAATAGAAATATTTCACAATAAAAGCATACCCCACGGAGACCCCAGATTTTGAGTCGCTTGTGTAGGTGCAACTGGAGGTGACGATTAGCTCATTAAAATCACCATCATATACAATGTGCTGTGATAACCACGCCATTGCAATCAATGAAGGACGCCTTCATCTTAATGTTTTTCTTGATGTATGGTTTTATTATGGCTATGATACTAATCGTTTGTAAATAAGAGTCCATTTGAGTGCCTTTAGCCAGTTTTTTCTTCCAAATATAAGCATTAGGATCCTTATTAATCTCATTTTCGAGACAGAAGGGGTTGCCTGCATTATTCTACTCACTATAATACCAATAAGCGGAGCTAAGGCTCTACCTCCGTACATCCTTCATAATTATCAGTAATGGAAGGCATATCTCACTTACTCCTTTTTTCATGCAGGGCATGGTGACGCCAGGAGGGTTGGCGTCTAGCACTTAGTTCCCACGAGAACACGAGTAGCTAACGGTCACCCGAGACAGAGTTTTAGTATACATGTATGAACACCCTCATACCCTTACGAACCTTGACTACCTATCAGATTGGGTTCAGCCCTGTTACCCATCAGCTTGGGTTCGGCCCTGTTACCCATCAGCTTGGGTTCGGCCCTGTTACCCATCAACTTGGGTTCAGCCCTGTTACCCATCAGCTTGGGTTCGGCCCTGTTAACCATCAGTTTGGCTTTGGTCTTGTTACCCATTGGGTTCAGCCCTGTTACCCATCAGCTTGGGTTCGGCCCTGTTAACCATCAGCTCGGGTTCAGCCCTGTTACTCATCAGCTCGGGTTCGGATCTCCCATCATCTTGGGTTCGGACTTGTCACCAAACAGCCACGTCGGTGACAGACTAGCTCTCTGTTATGCAGCCCCTAGGGACGTTAATACACCATCTCCTTAAGGGTTCCTCTTTTAGTCGTCTCTTAGGACAAGCAGAGCATACTGCGGGCACATTCTAAACCCATTCCGTAGAGGAATAAAAAATTGTTGGTTATTTATCATAAAATCTTCTTGTTATATCTGTTGGAGTTCAGATTTAGTAGTACTTAATTGAATGAAACACAATTTGAGAATGGGGTGAGTCAGCTAACCCAAATTAGAATATTTAGATGGATTATATTATGAGGAAAAATGACTCCTCAATAGTTCAGCGGGCAGCTTCCAGGGGATTGTGCTTGGTAGCGAGTACCAAGTATGAGGAGGTGAAGGAGTGTGTGTCCATTTGACGGTATGAACTATGTCAAACGGGCGACAGTGAACTTTCCAATCACGACTGTCTGAACGTTCAGCGGGTAGTCTAAGAAGCGTTTCGCAGGGTTGTTACATTCGCGGCTCTTTTATTTTCCAAAGAGCATTATTCTCGTTACAACATACATCGAAAAACGTTTGAACACTATCCTGTGGAAGTTAAAAAATATCAATTGTCTTAACTATCGCACATGAGTTGAAGATGCATTAAAATGATCGCACCCGCCTCGGTGGCATAGTTGGCTAATGCGCTTGTCGTGTTGAGCTCGACTGCTGAGGACGGGGAGATCGAGGTTCGAATCTCGGTCGGGTGAACTGGGGGTGGTTTTTACTAAATGGTTTTCCACTCTCCCTCCACGCAAATGCGGGTTCACTTCCTCTAATTCAACCTTCCCAATTTCGAATCCATTAGCGTAATTAGTACTTAAAGCGTACAACCCGAACGGGTAGTAAGACGCGGTGCTAAATATTATTAATATTAAAAAATGATCGCAAATGCGCTGAAAAGGGAATTAACATTTTCATCGTAAGAAATTTGTAGGGAGTTAAAAAAATGAATGTTATAAAAAATAGGCTAATAGGAAAACAAACAGTTCTTCTATTCAACTGCGCGTTGCACTTTTATTATTAGTTAAGTAAGTTGATCTAAGTATTTTATTTTCTAGCATGTTCTCACCTACGATAGAATGTGAAAGTAAAATAGAATTACTACCCGTTTTGCCTGTCCGCATTTAGCTACACTAATGGAGTAGGGATGAGGAAATGTATTCACATTTACTTGTAGGGAGAGTGGGAAACAATATAGGGCAGGGATGAGGAACCTGCGTCTTTAAGTAAGGCCTTTTGAGGTGATCGATGCGGACTTTATCTTCAGCGCTTTATATTCGCAAACAACATGTATTTCAATTAATTAATTTATTTATTTATTTAGCACCACGTCTTACTACCCGTTCAGGCTATACGCTTAAGTACTAATTACGCTAATGGGCTAGGGATTGGGAAGGTTGAATTTAAAGGATGTGAACCCGCATTTCGCGGAGGGAGAGTGGAAAACCATTTGGGAACCCCCAAATCACCCGACCGAGATTCTAACCTCGATCTCCCCGCCATCGGCAGTCTAGCTCAATACGAAACTAGCGCGTTAGCTAACTACGCTACCAAGGCGGCTAGTATTTTAATTAATTATCTTTAAAATATTATGTAAATAAATTAACCACTTCTATCGATAGATCTCGCTAAGGTTGGTGCATTATCGTTTTTGGCAAAATTTACCGTAGGCCTTCATGAAGTGTGTAGCCTTGTGAAGAATCCGTGAAGGGACATGCGGCCTTCCAATGCCAAAGGTTCCCCCCAACACTGATCTAAGTGGAAAACTCAATACACTCGACCAGGATTCAAACCCTGATCTCTCAGTCATCGGTTGCAACAATCCAGTCCATTACAAAAGTGATTGCTTGGAGTTAAGAAAAATCAACCTCGGCACACTCAACCGAGATTAAAACCTCGTCCTCGCCGTGATTGTCAAACCAGACTAGAATGATGACTCTTTAGTTCATTTGCCGTCCAGTGAGGATTATTCACATTGCTAAACCACACAAGTTTTCATTCATTAATATAACCTAAGTATAAAAATGATATCAATCTAGAATTGTAAATATCCAAAACATAAAAATCTAACTTAAAGTATGATTACCAAATAGCCTGTCAGTTACAAAATTTCTTAAGCTACGTTTATACATATAAGTCAAATAAAATGTTATACACTTTTTGAGAAAATGCATTTTGTCGATGTTGGAAAAATATATTTATTATATTTTATCAATCTACCACTTTAGCACTACTACAGTACAATAGATAATTGATACTTATCACACATTCAGTCCAATTTTTGAATTCTGTGCATAAGTACGGGTAAGTTTGTAATTTACTGAGTCATTCGTTAACTAGAGTGTTTGTTTGTGAGCCCTTCAAATATTCTCCATTCATCCTGTTATATGGTTTGTGTTTGAGCAGGTACTTTACTTCCTTCAAGAGCTGGATGGTGACGATGTTATATGGTTTGTGTTTGAGCAGGTGACTTTACTTCCTTCAAGAGCTGGATGGTGACGATGTTATATGGTTTGTGTTTGAGCAGGTGCTTTACTTCCTTCAAGAGCTGGATGGTGACGATGTTATATGGTTTGTGTTTGAGCAGGTACTTTACTTCCTTCAAGAGCTGGATGGTGACGATGTTATATGGTTTGTGTTTGAGCAGGTACTTTACTTCCTTCAAGAGCTGGATGGTGACGATGACCTTTTCTCAGTCTCGACGGTGAATGGGAAGGGAGTGATAAGACTTACAGGACAGTTGGACTACGAGCGCAAGTTTATCTACCAGCTTAGAGTTCTTGCCGTAGACAGGGCTAACAACAACAGGGTGAGTTTAAACTTTCAGTAAAGATTTTACAAATATTTAATACATTAATATTAGTTTGAAACTTTTAGTTCAAAGTGAAACTTATTATCATCATCATCATCATCATGATGAACAGCTTCCAACCACTGGCTAGGTCTGTTTGGAACATAATCCTCTCCACTGCCTCCTTTCCTTCCACCCCCTCTCTTCCTCCACCTTGACCTAGTCTTCTCCTCTCTCCTCCACCCTCCTCCTTACTCCCTTGGTCTTCCTCCCGGCCTCCTATCCCCCACATCCATATCCATCCCCCTCCTGCGGATCCTTTCCCTCTCCATTCTTCTCACATGGCCATACCATCTTAGTCGTACCTTCCTTTACTATTCCTCTTATTCTCTCATTTCTCATCCTGTCAAATTTTGTCACACCAACTTGTGTTGATACCATTTAGTAGTTTCCAATTTAAATTTAAGTACAATGATTTCATTTCCTTTATTGTAATATATAATGTATTGTACATAATTTAAAGCAGTGTTTCCCAAACTCTCACCCAGTAGTGTACCCCTTTCTAGAGCAATGGCCTTACCAACATACCTCTTCCTACTCTTCACTGAAGAGAGAAAGAGATTTTAAAAAACCAAATAGCTGCTATCTTGTAAAGTTTGATTGGCCTTTCCAAATTGTTTTAATTCTAAGTTAAACAAGGTATTTACAGAGGGAAATAAAGGGTTATAGTTCATAACATTACGTAAAAATTTGCATTTATTTGTCCGTCAGACCTAATATCATAAAAATGTAGTTTAGTGCTGGTATATTTCAGTGGTACATCTCGTACCCCTGGCCCTGGAGGTATGCCTACCACAAATTATGAAACAGAGATTTAAAATATTTAATATTCCATATGTTCAATGTACGAGTAATACTTACAAATTTGTATAGGATGTATTTCAACCCAAGCTTATTGTATCGAAGAAAAATCTGGCACACAAACGAATCAATCAGTTTCTCTAATATCTTATTGTCATCAACTTCCAAAAGTTCAGGACACCACACGGCACCTTTGCTCAAATTAGGACCGAAAACAAGGAATCACCCAACAGGAATGTTGCCTTTGACGTCAGTAAACAGTTTCAAAAATAGCAAATAGTCTTTGCCTAATTTTATATTTCGATGATTAACACTATAGGTTGTTTTATGTTCTTGCTATCTTTTAAGGCAGAGCTTCTCAAACAATCCTGATTTTTAGGACCAATTTTAGAACAACATACTTTCGCAGCCTACCTTGCTTTAATGGAAAAAGGGGGGGAGGGGGTTGGTGTATTTTTTATTTAGTTTTCTTCACTACTTTTTTTTAAGTATTATTGATTATAATTTTACAAAAAAAAAAAACTTTTTTTCATGAGGCGTGTTCAAAGGGTGCGCTTGTTTCCAGTTCTTACTGATGACTCATTGCGATTCATTTTCAGGCACAAATAGTTTCACAATTTCAGTGTGTTTTTAAATTAGGTTTTTATTCCTAATGCTAACAAAAATTCAACTTCACATATGTACGAATAAGTGAAAGCGAGCAAGCAGCATCTTCACAAGTTCCGCAGAAAGAGTTGGGTATTGGGTTTATTGTACAGACGGCCAGATTTGCGGTTGAAATCCATTTTTAACAAAAGGTGTCTTCGGATCGATCTTTGAGCTCTTCGTCGGCGATTATCGATATCCCTATCGTCACGACACCTTGAAACAGATTCACAACCCAGTTCTTTCGATGACAGTTTTTCAACTCTTCAATAACAATCAAAAATGTTCTTTCAACGTATTCAAAGGTGCATAGATCGTGGATAACATGCTCCCAGCTGGTTTATTCTCTCATTAGTTGATATAGTTGCCAAATGTTTCAAACTAGTCGTACTTGTCGTTTTCAATGTTTTTATTTCACCGCATAAGTTTTTTTTTTTTTTTTTAAATCCTCGAATTNGAATATTGTTGTGAACTAACTGCAAATATATCGGCTGCTTTTGTTATTTGAAAGTACAAATTGATTTAGTTTGATTTCGAAAATATGTATGCCAACTATGTGAGTTTTAGTACCAACTACTCGTAAAACTATTCCATCTAATCACTTTTATCGCCAAGAAATATTGTGACTTGGTCACGGAGTTTCACGAGTTTTGTCGGAACTTTTCCCTTCGACATCCAACATACATCGGTGCACAGCAGAGGTGATGTATGCACAATCCCCAGATCCTCAACCAGCTTTTCAAATAAGCGTGATTGCAACGGCCCCGAATTTATGAATTTAAAGATTTTCACTGAACTGTTCAAAACGCTTTTCAAATAATCTGGCATAGTTTTGAATGCTAACACTTCCCTGTGACTATTTCATTAAGTCCATGACATATTTGAATTTACTTAAAGAACTCTTAAGTCATGCAACAATGCTATTTTTGCCGAAAATATCCCGGGTGTCGTTCGTATACATTCCGAAGCATTTCATCCAGTCCATATGTTTCATTTTTACATAAGTATCGAGGCTCTAAAAATATGTTTTCGCTAATACCTCGATTAATTGGTTCGCAGCACAGCATTTCTTCATGCGCTTCGTTGTTCCATATGTAACGCACGAAAACGATCAGCTGGGGCAAACCTTGTACATTCGTGGACTCGTCCAGCTGCATCAAGAAAAAATTATTCGCACAAACTCTTTGGATCAGCTAATCTTCTGTCCACTGGAACATTTAATCGATTCTCCGTGCAACCGTGGTATTGTAAAATGGAATAGTTTCAACTTCTTTCGATCTCTCATCACCAAAAATGGCTCCGACCGTATAGATGGTCTCTAGGAGCATTAAATACTAAATATTCGCTAGTGTGTGGGGCTTACCAGCTTACGCGATTATCAAACTGATCAGGTATGAGACGTGAATACATTTTTTTTATTGGTCTTGGGGGAATATAAAAGCTTGCTTTACGACGTTTCAAACTCATTCAGTTCACTTTTAAAACATTCGAGTGGCTTGTCCTTAAAATATGGATGCTTCATCTCAATGTGCCAACCCAATTTGACCGGTCGCATGCTCTTGTTTAGGAGTACTTTGCAGCAAACAATGAAGACACTGCGGTCGTGAATTTTCTTCTTCTTCATTCCACGAAAATACTATTTTTAAGTAGCCGGAATCGTACTTTCTCAACAATTTTCTTCATTTTTATTGCTTATATTTCGTTGTTGAAGGTCCTTCTTCGTCGACTTCGATTTTCTTTCTTAGAATGATAATTTCGTCAATCGCGGTTATTTCAGTTTGTTCTTCAATTCCAGGTTTCTGCATCGTAATCGGCTTCTTTGTCAACCACTGAACCATATGCCCCACGTGTCCCCAAAGAGGATAAACTCAGATTAGAAATAATAAATAGAAATAAACAATTCGCGTTACACTTATGTTTTATTTTCACTACAATTTAAAAGATACTCAGGTTTAAATAGTTAACACATGTACCAAGAGAAGTTGGACCTGCTTAGATATGATTATGGATAATTTTGGAACTTCTAGCAATGGATACATCTAAAAATGAAAGCGTTTAGTAGGTTCTAGAGATAGATGCGCACTGTGGATGGTTGCCTATCAATGTTTGCGCTATGGTCATTAGATGGCAACACTAGTGAGCTATGGCGGGTCACCTATTCTATTTCGGAGGGCACCACAAGTACGAACATGAAACATGTATCCGTATAATATGAGCATTCCCCCCTTTCCTTTCTTAATTCTTTTCATCGTTTCTTTCACTTTCTCATTTTTAAAATTATTTTCAATTTTCATATAATTTAAAAAATCCCATATAAAAAAATTGTTTGTGATCCACAGTTTGGGAACAACGGTTATATAGGATATCTAGAGGGAACCAACCGTCTACCTTTTTGAGCACATACATTCAAAAGAGTAGCGTCATGTGTACGTTTTATTATAAGGAAGCAAATTCTCGTATTTATCACATTGTTTAGGTTTAATCTTTTAAACTTTTTTTTAAAAAACTTCCTCCACTTTTAAATCATATAATTCGAAAGGTATGCACAGGAAAAACAGTCCTGGTTATACACAGGGAGAAATCTAATAGCAAGAAGTCCACGGATGAACCATGCATCCCTAATCAAATCGATTTAACACTCAAACAAGTTACGTTTGTAACAGATTACCTCTCAACAATTTAAAGTTTCAACACGTGAAATTTGAGAGCCACATTTTTAACATCAATAAATGTTTGGAGATTCCAAGAGAAAGCTAACAAAGCTATTCCCTCTGTCGTTCTTAGGCAAACAATAGATACTGCTAGTTTTTTTTAAACCCTGCCCAGCAGGGCGAACTGAAATTGGAAATTGAGTGGCTAGACAAACTTTCTAATGTCCAGTATACTAAACATTACTGTAAATACGCATAATGTTTATAGCACTTAGCAATACATTAATTCCCGTTCTAATGATATATAAAAATTGTCCCTTTGAAAAACATTCTCAAATAAAAATAACCTGTAATGTTATTTTTCTAAGGATTAACTTAAAATTTAAATATCTTCATATATTAAATTTAAATAATGGATCGTAAGATATCACATCTCTTTCCCCATTTTTCCTCTGATAAAAAATTAGATTTTATATGCGGGGGAAGGGGGAAATAATACAAATTGATTTATTAAGGATTTAATAAACGGGGTCATCTCAGCCTTGTGAGTAAAATGAAGAGCTACTTGAATTAAAAAAAAATAGCAGCTCCAGCTAAGAAAACTGAGATTTTTTTAAGCACCGCGTCTTACTACCCATTCGGGTTGTACGCTAAAACTGAGATTGTCAAAGGGTCCGTTATGCTCACCACATGACACCCTCCAACTGCTCTTGTAACTATCTTTGCCAACAGACGGCGGCCGCTCTGTCGGTATGGCTCAGTTGGGGGCTGACACTATGGAGTTAAAAAAAGAGCAAGCAACATATATCCAAGAGCTTTAATTATTTAAATGTTTCAATCAATTTCCCTATATTGAATGTATGTTTGTGGTGTTCAGGTAAACACTGGTACAGCGGCCATTGTAGTGAAGGTACAAGATGTGGAAGACCAGCCCCCTGAGTTTGTGGTCGCCTCTCCTGTCACGAGGGTTAGTGAGGATGCTGCTATTGGTACACCTGTACTACAAGGTACAGTCAAGGGACATCTTTGTTTCAGTTCAAACTTTTTAACACAGAAGACTAATATATGGACTAGGTATGTAGGCCTACTCACTGGGTACAGAACTAATGTATCGTCTTTCTTTCATTTATCAACGTGTATTACTACCCGTTTGGCTTGTACGCTTATGTAGTAATTACGTTGACGGTTTTAGGGATGAAAAGGCTATATTTATAGGAAATGTATCCAAATTTGCGTGGAGGGAGAATAGAAAAAAACATTTAGGAAAAAACATCTTCAGTACACCCAATCGAGATTCGAACCTCGATCTCCCCATCATCAGCAGTCTAATCTAATGCGGGGGTGACGCCTTAGACCATGTAGTCACCGAAGCGGGTACAATGTATCTTCCTCGAGGCCAAAATGTATCTTCGACGAATGTCTAAACAAACAATAAATACAATTCCACGTGTGTTTGATGCTCAAATAGAAACATAAGGTATTGTTTGGAAGAAAGAAACGTTATACAATTACGGACATGAACAGTATCTCGATTATAATCGAATAAATTGAAAAATTACATTTGGACACATAATCGAGATACGGTTCATGTATGTTATATCATTCATCCCTTTAACTTGCGATTTCATATATACTTAATTTAATAGTGTTACTTTCTTCTATTTTGATTCGCTTGGAATGTACATTCAGAACAATTTTGGATCTGCGCCAGTTCTCTTACCTTTGAGATATTCAGGAGCCACCCCATTAACTGGGTCATTCTTCACCCAGGTTTTGAGACAAAGTCTGTGACGGACGTGTGGAAATCGTCAGCGCAATCAGTTAAGATCACGAGCTTATCGGATAACGCAACCATCTTCGACTCCGGAAAGTTTTATGTTGCCACTAACACAATGACAACTGCACGAATGCGCATATGATGATGGATTATATAGCCAAGCTATCAGTTATTAATTACAATTATAGCCTCATCTAAATAAAATATTCTTTAAATTGAATATAAGTATTAGTGAAGAATGGTCCTGGGCACGGGACGACTCCTGGATAGCTCGGTAGTAAGCGCATTGGCGTACTAAGCCAAAGCTTCTGTGTTCGATTCCCGTGTACTTGTGTAATTTTTAAATTGCAAGAATATTTAATAACCAATTAACATCTTTCCCCTAGTTAATTTTGTTTCGCAGGAAGTATTACACACACTATACAGAGTAACTACAAGAAAGCAATGTGTTTGTTCTCTCTCGGACTGGTTTCATTGTCCTGAGTTGTATTCTCCCCCTAGTGAAGGCAGTGGATGGTGACCGAGGCATCAACAACCGCATCGTCTACTCCATCACTCAGGGCTCTCAGGGTAGCTTTGAGATCGACGCCGACTCAGGCGTGGTGTTCACCCAACAGAAACTGGACAGAGAGAGCTCAACCAACAACAATGGAGCCTACATTCTTGAGATTGCGGTAACAACTTCTTTTTTTTTTTGTTTATATGAATATTTCTATGATGTTTATTTATAACAGGGGCAAGGGCGGATCCAGAGCCTGTTGTTGAAAGGGAGGGATTGGTTTTCATAAAGTTCCTTCAATTATAAATTTAATAATCTTCACCAATCAAGATTTTTATTTATAATAATAATAATAATAATAGGAAAAGAGAACTTATAAGAAAAACACACACACACATTTTTTTTATTTTTTTTTAAGTTTTAATGCAAAAAAACATAAAACAACACGTCACTCTCACAATAGACGTAATAAATATGTACAGTACTTGGGCCTAAAAAGTATAAATATGTACAGTACTTGGGCCTAAAAAGTATAAATATGTACAGTACTTGGGCCTAAAAAGTACTAGTATGTATTAATAGAAAATAATATGTGGACTATTTTAATACAAATAATTGGTTATGATACTAAACTTACTGGAGAGTTTTAGTTTTAAGCCACTTGCTTTTCTGCACATTAGAGGTGGGTTGAAAGATGTATTGATTAGGTGATGTAGGAGATAGGTCGAGGGAGTTATTAGTCATTCTTTACAACATAAAAGTATTGGTTTCAATATTTTTGATTATTTTATAAGCAGTGGTTGGGGGGCGATCACCCTATACCCCCTCCCCCCCCCCAACCCCGGATCCTCCACTTAACAGGAGTCAGAAACTGGCTGGTCTCTTGGAAATTTTCAGTCAATCACTTATAAAAATATACATAGGATCTAAAAGGTACTTTCAAATAATTTTTAGCTACCAAAATAACCTTGTTCGGCCATACTAGAAAATATCATTAGAAAATTAAATAAATGTAAATGTACGTTCTATTTAGTCTAATTTCTCTCTCTCTAGAATTGTGAGGACATATGCGTAGAAAGGTTGAATTTAAGGAATAGATATAAGATGTGGATACAAAAAAAAAAAGAGTGGTTGGGTGATCACGAGGCCTTTGATAAGTTTTATAATTCGATCGGGGCCTAGAATGATTGCCAAACCCTGCTTTATAAGATATAGGCCTATATATTTTGTAAAATGCCAATCATATATATTTTTCCTACTTCTCTCACTAAATATATATTATTATGGTGAACTGTCGAGTTTGAATGGTTTATAACATCTTATATTTTTGCTGGGAAACTATTAACTAACATATTTTTATACTAAAATAAACATAGTTTGGGACCTTTCTTAACATTCTCATTTATAATAAATACAACTTCAACTTA
The DNA here is from genome assembly GCA_902151445.1 of Timema monikensis. Taxonomy (NCBI): domain Eukaryota; kingdom Metazoa; phylum Arthropoda; class Insecta; order Phasmatodea; family Timematidae; genus Timema; species Timema monikensis. The sequence goes on from CABFVZ010001029.1 coordinate 173,735, forward strand.
TTTATCAACGATCATTTAACCTTATAAATCGTTAATGCTTCAATATATATGGCTGCATATATCCCGGACAGGTAGTAAGACACAGTGCTAAAAAATTAAAAATAAGAATATGGCGATATTTATTTTTAAAAAAGCCATGAAAATTGGAGATAATACCACAAACAATGTTTATTTTTAAAACAAAAGTTTGCGAATCAAGAAAGTGCAAATGGTTTTCCAACAAAATAATACATTGTAAAAAAAATAATAATCTGGCACCCGAAATTATGATCTCTAATAATGATCCATTGCTATCCGTTAAGAGGAGTAATACTGTATACAGTGTGTGGTAAATATAATATTTACTCATTTAGGGGTCATCCATAAACCTCTTAAACGTCTTTTTCTTACCCTTTTTATAACCTCCCACCCCTCACATAGGCACTAGAGTTCACCCCCTCTCGTCCGTAAAGTTGTTCTTGACACTCATGCCGACGTTGACTCGTTTGGAGCCAAAGCTCAGCGGAAACAACGTGTTGAAATACTGGTTATGGCGAGCGACTTCACCGGCTCGGCTTTGCTTTGCGGGTTATGTGTTGGCTTTCCATGATGTGTGATCGCTTTGGCGACTGTCGAGATTATGGTTAGAATGTCTTCGGGACGCCTTTTTATAGCCGCTGGAGTAAGAAAGGGCACACGTTGATTGGACGCAGCCTCTTGAGGGTCGGCAAGACACCGAGGTTTTGAAACATGGAGTGTAATATATCAACACCTTGGCGTAATTCATTGTCTGCGATTGGTGGGTGAGAATAGTGACAGGAAAGTTTTTATTGGAATGTTCTGGGCGCGATAGAGATGGTACATTAGAGAGTAATGGCCGCAAACGTCTGAGACTATGCCTTGAAGTTGTACCGTGCTATGAGACCAACGGCAAACAATTTTGCGTGTAAACGCCAAATGTGACTTTATATGTGGGGGAAAACCCATAACTGTCAACGTACTCTCCCTCACCAATCTTGTCGGAAAATATGGCGACCCATTGCGGTCCAGGCTTGATATGTGGGTCCATGTTGACAGCCCCAAATATTTGGGCTAAGCCCTTAATCCAGGATGGCTATTGGGTTTGTGTAGGGTTCTTAACCTAATGAAGTTGGGCTATGTCCTCATGGTCAACAAAAAACCCCACCATACATATAGTTTTCGTCTAGAAATGAGAAAGGGTGGGGGGTAAATATACCATCACCAGGATATGAAAGTTAGGTCATTTGCCTGCAGGACATCTGGTGACCTATTGGGACCTGTCCTACTACTGTCACTTTGTGCGAATAGATGAGCAAATGAAAAGGTGTTGGGGTGAGTGTTATGAACATGAATAAATGTTTCGAACATACTAGGATTTCAAGAGATTTGTGCTGTTGTCACACTCAGAAGCGGATTTACACTATAGGCTCACTAGGCACGGGCCTAGAGGCGGCGGCTTTAGGGGGCGGCACATTTTGAATTGCATTATTTTATTATAATATGTTGTTTTTAATAATTACGTTTAATTAACTAGCTAACTAACTAATTTTAATAATCTAGGAAGAGCCACTGAAAAAAATATTGGAAATAGAGGGGGAGGGGGGAGCATATTATAGTGGTGCCTAGGGGCGCAAAAATATTAAAACCGCCACTGGTCACACTAATCCACAGCCTCCCGTGAACCGCTTATCCAAGCACGGGTTTAAAACGTATGTGTTTGTGAATGTTTGGCTCTTACTAAAACATACCCTACTTGTACAGTCTTCTAGATATTTGGTTCACCAAGCAAGCCTGACACACTAAAATTGTTGCCACGGGCGTAATTTAATGGCACAAAAATTGAATTTCGGGCATATATGAGCACAAACGGAGCACTAATGACTGGTATGGACAAACTTTTACTTCGAAAATGTGGTGGACTAACGTGAACATCAAGCTGGCCCACTACCTTAAAATCGCTACCACGGTCGTAATTTTATGGCACAAAGGCTGAACTTTGGGCACATATGAGCACAAACGGAGAACAAAGAAATGGCGTAATCAGAATTAAGATCGAGTGTTAGTAGTGTTCGGGGTGACCTGGCCCACTGTTTTTATTGGCCGAGCCAGGTCACGTGACCACGCCTCCTGCTCTGTGATTGGCTGATCCCCTCCTTCCCCCACCCCTCCTTCCGCTGCCCTACTTTCCTCTGATTGGTTGCTATAAATATCCTCCTTCCCCCACCAATTTTGACCTGCTTTCCACATCCGCCTCCACCGCCCCCTCGACTACCAACCCTGGACATGTTGGTTCTTGATGATTGTTAATAGATATTGAGGTCATTGCCCCGGGAAACGGGGTTTTTCCCTGGCGCCAGTATGTCGGGCAGACAAGACAAGAATAGATATTGAGAATCGTTAATTAATTATTGTTAATTGTTAGGATAGAGGTGTTGTAGTTTTTTTATTTATTGCTGGCATACGCCGGACATGTTGGTTGTTAATTAATTAATTGGTAGGGAGTTTTAGGGCGTTGTAGTTTATTTATGGGCATACAGTCCTTGACGTTTCGGCAGTAGGGCTCGGCACGAATCTTGCGCTACGGCTGCCAGGCCTAGAATGAACAACGACTCTTCTGTCACACGGCTTTGTCCCGGAACAAGTAGCGTGAAACTTGCGCTATGGTGGTTGGTGGTAGAGTGTGTTAATTGGTTCCCGAGACCCCCCTCCTCCTTCGCCACCCTGACGCCAGCCTGCTGCGGTGACAAGTGCCCTCGATAACCTTGGGTTTTCCCAATGACGTAATCAT
>CABFVZ010001029.1:181749-223925 GCA_902151445.1 Timema monikensis
GTTGGTAGTCGAGGGGGCGGGGGAGGCGGATGTGGAAAGCAGGTCAAAATTGGTGGGGGAAGGAGGATATTTATAGCAACCAATCAGAGGAAAGTAGGGCAGCGGAAGGAGGGGTGGGGGAAGGAGGGGATCAGCCAATCACAGAGCAGGAGGCGTGGTCACGTGACCTGGCTCGGCCAATAAAAACAGTGGGCCAGGTCACCCCGAACACTTTAAAAAAATGTGGTGGGTCAGCTTGAAATCAAGTTGTCCCGCCACATTAAAATCGTTATAATTTGAGTGATTTTATAGCACAAACGCTAAGATTTGGGCATATAAAATGAACACAAACGTAGCACAAAGGACTTAATGGATTTAAATTTATTTGGAGAAGGTGATGGGCCAACTTGATGTACTGTAAGTAATTGATTCACGGTAACTTTGTATCTTTCTGTCAATAGTGAAGTCGATTCATTTGTATTATGTTTTTATTTATTTAGCACCGCGTCTTACTACCCGTTCGGGTTATACGACTAAGTACTAATTACGTTAATAAGTTAGGAATTGGGAAGGTTGAATATATATAGGAAGTGAACCAGCATTTGCGTGGATGGAGAATGGAAAACCATTTAAGAAAAACCACAGCCAGTTCATCCGACCGAGATTCGAACCTCGATCTCCCTATCCTCGGCAGTCTGGCTCAACACGAAACAAGCGCGATAGTCAACTACGCCACCGTGGTGGGTAGATAGATAGCTAAGCAGAAGAGTGGGAATAACTAAAACCAACGCTGTTTATTTTAGCACTGCATCTTACTAACCGTTCGGGTATACACTTATATACTAATCATTCTAAGGATTATAGGGACTAGGAAGGTTATACTTAGAGGAAGTGTACCAATATTTGCGTGGAGAGAAAGTGGAAAACCATTTGGGGAGAGGGGGGGAACCTTAGTACACCCGACCGAGACTCGAACCTCGACGTCACCAGATCATTGGTAGTCTAGTCCGCTGTGATAGTAACATATTAGATCATGCGGCCACCGAAACGTAAAACCCACGTATCTTACTACCCAGTCCCAACTTAAATTTAGCCTTCAACGTTTGTGTATGAGAATGTTTGGCTGGGGAAGTATCAATTCTCAAAATTACAGCTGCACTATGTCTTTATTTGCTCTTACTGTATGTTCCTGCTCAGGCACAAGAAGAAACACAATCGACCTTCCCTCCTCCAATTGTAAAGACAGAAGTGACTGTGATAGTTACCGATGTCAATGATGAGATACCAACATTTAGAAGTCCCTCCTATATTGGTGTGATCAATGAGAATGCTCAAGTAAACACACCTGTAGCATTCCTAGACGGTGCCGTGCCGGAAGTCTTTGATCACGACCAGGTAGGTGTAATATCTCAAATATTTCGATAAAACATATAATTATATGTATTTACTACCCATTTTCTAATTATCTTATTATATTGGCACGTAGCTCACAAACTACCTTAATTATAGAATCGATATAGTATCCAGTATTCAGACAATTTATAAATGTGAAAGGGAAAACTCGAATTTCACCAATTATAAGGTTTTTTTTTTGACCTAGACGGGAATATAATGTGGAACCTTTAGTTCAAAAGTTAGATGAGCTACCAAATTATCTAAGGTTTCGGATTTTTTTTTAATGTATAAATTTTACTTTTGTTGTTACTGGATAATAAATGTAGATATATGCACACACCAGTAAAAGGTTAGCTTCTTTGTGATAAATTATGTGTATCAAATTTCAATATATAATGCTTCTATCGAAAGCATTGTTTGATGAATATTCATTGGAATAAAGAAACTAACAAACTCGATTTATAAATATTGAGCTCAATGTTACATTATAAGGTAAATACAAATGTGTTTTGTAACAAATTATAGAATTATTTATTGCAAGAGAGATAGTTACAAAAGAATGCTAAGATATGAAAAATATTATTGAAAATAATTTTTTTTTCACGATATATTAGGAGCATCAGCATTAATTATACTGTTATATTGTAGTAAAAACATCGCTTTAAAATCAATAAAATATTGATACAATTAAATATGTAACTTTTGCTAGGTAAATTAATTCATTCACAAATTTTCACAAGAAAACCTATGACAATTGACAACTAGGCCCTATTACAGATTTAAGTACCTATGGTTGTAAATATAATGTGAAATGATTAATTGATGAAATTATAGAATGCTATTTAAAAATACCTACTAAAATTCTAATTTTAATTAAAATATAATCAATTATTTTAATTTAAGATTTAAATATTTTTGTATAATGTAGTTAAGGTGATTTAGAAGGGGACAAAAGAAAAGGCCAGTAATTTTGCAGTTTTTATATCAAAACATTTATTTGTCCTAAATAAATAAAATATTTATCTGATACAAACATAGTCTAATTTTCTTCCCACGGTGATATCAACAGTTGTAGACTATCTGTCAAGGATGTCCTTAAAATTAATGACAACTTTTTCTCTTGATTTAAAAAGTTTTGTCATCTAATGCCGCTATTCTCATGACAGATATTCAACAACTGTTGATATCACTATGTGAAGAAAATTAAACTAAAAATTGTTAGTGGAGCAATATTCTATATATTTAGGATAAAGAAATGATTTTCTATTGAAACTTCAAAAACAATGACATTTTAACGCATCCCCAACTTATGTTATTAGCTGAAGCTTAAATTTATTTGATAATTCTATAAAAGTTTTAAATTTCTAGGGAACAAATGGAACCTTTGTCATGTTCATTGATGGAGACCATGGTGTTTTTGATGTTACGCCACATAAGGGAGTAAATGAAGCCTCCTTCTTAATTAGGGTGAAAGATTCTTCTAAGTTGGATTTCGAAAAAGTTTCAAGTAAGTTTAGATGTACAGAGAAATAACCTGTTGTGAAACTTGAGTTTTAATGTATTTGTGAATATGGAACTATTTTTAGTCAGAACTTTTATAAAAATCCAAAATTACAATGAACAAACTAAACTCAAAAGCATAATTTTGAATATCTGAAACTATCTAAATCTATTTACATACATACAGTAGGGCCCGCGAATCCGCTAATTCAGTATCCACGGTTTCAGTTATCCACAGTCTACCGTTGCCCAATTTTATTTATTTTTAACTAAAGAAAAAAATAGATTATAAGTCACAATGCCTACACCATCACCCCACTTCATCTCCTCATCGTGGTCATTGTGCTATCAGATTATCATCATCATCATCATCATGTAATCGTCTCAACAAGAAGAATGAAGACTAGTAAGTACATTGTAGTGTACCTTATTATAATGTACTTTATTTATTATTATTAGCACCGCGTCTTACTACCCATTCGGGTTATACGCACTTACGCTAATGTGTGATGGTAGGGTGATTGTGAGATGAAATGAAGGACCTACAGTTTAACGTGGAATCCGAACCACGGTGGAGGCCTGGCATTCCCCACATTCACAAGATGTCTTGTCAGAGGTGAAGGAAGGGTTTGGTAATCAGATAAATCTTTGCCGGGACCGAGGATTGAACCCCGGCCGCCAGCATAGAAGTCCGACACCTTAACCCTAGACCGCCAGGTTATTTAATGTTGGTAATGTGTTACTGTGAATACTTTATCAATTAAACTTAAGCGTATGAATTATCATGTTATATAATAGTTAACTATCATCCGCGGTTTCACGTAACCGAGATGGATTTAGAAACATACTGACCGCGGACATGGGGGCCCTACTGTAATTTAAAAAATAAATACTGTAGTTAAAATTAAGAAAAGATTTGTTTAAAGCCATATTTTCAAAAATATATTAAGAGCTTATCATTAGATATATAAATGAACACATGAATAATATAGATATATATAATATATAATACATACTATATAATTGTATAATCCTGTTTCTAATTTAATAAGGAATAATAGCACAAACACTTATGTATATTTAAGAATCAAATAACCAAAGCTATTATATTTGTTTTAGTGAGGATTTACTCGCATCTAGATATAATATTCTGAAAATTGAAAAATGACACCTGGACACGGGAATCGTACCCGGGACCTTTGACTTAGTACACCAATGCTCAGTCCAACTACCAAGTCGAAGGTGACTGCATTATCTGATAGCTCGTGATCTTAATAAAATCACACATTTGTAGCCTACTATTTCCATACGTCCATCACAGACTCTGCCTTAAAATATGAGCGAAGAGTGAAGAATGACCTTGGGCATAGGACAATATCTGGAGAGCTCAGTGGTAAGAGCATTGGCGTACTAATCCAATGGTCCCGGGTTCGATTCCCGTGTCCAGGTTTCATTTATGAATTATCAGAAAACGTATGTATGTGTTTAAAACTAGTACTAAACAGAATATCTTTAAAAAAAACAAGACTGTTTTGTATTTTTCAGTTACTGTAATGTTAAGAGTTTACCACCAATAACCACCAAATAAAACTTAATTCTTAATTCTTTCCTTCCAGCCATGAATTTCACATTGATTGCGAGAGAAGCCATACCTCAGAATGCTAAATACAGTCTAGTACCAGTCACTGTACACATCAAAGACATGAACGATAACTTTCCTGAATTCACAAAGCCACTTTACGAGGTGAGTTAACAAACTAGTGAATGATTTTGGTCAGACTGCTATGTTAAAATGGAAGGCGAATGAATGAATCTCAGAGAGTAGTTTGGATGTAGGCCTATTTGGATTATTGCAAAGAATGAAGTAGTATTGAAAGAGGAAAAGATAGCAGTGTATAAAAGTGTGTTACCGCCAACATTGTTTTATGGATGTGAAGGGTGTATTTGTCAGGAGAAACAAAGAGCAAGGTGAATGAGGTTGTAATGAGATATTTAAGAAATGTATGTGGAAAAACTTATATAGCGAGAGGGTGCTGAAGGAAGGAAGTTGGAAATAGAATACAATAGGTTATTGGAAAAGAACAGTCTTACATTGGTTTGGGCATATTGAGAGTATCAATATGGCTCAAGTGTTGAAGTAAATATATGAAGGTAGAGTGTGTGAATCAAAAGGAAGGTGTGGGCCATGTAAGACCTGGTTAAAGGTTCTAGACAAATGTGTAAAAAAGAGAAACATTAAGAGTTATAAGAATAAAAGAGCATATATGGTTCGGTGTATGGATGTTATTGAAGCGAAGGGAGTATGCAAGGATAGGGAAATGTGGAGAAAGTTAGTGAGGATAGATTAACTATAAGTTAAGTTTCTTGCCTATCTCGTAAGGAAACGGCGTGATTAGTTATGTGTTTTATGTATGTATGTATGTAATATATATATATATATATATATATGTGTGTGTGTATACATATATATATATATGTGTGTGTATATATATATATATATATATACCAGTAAACCCTTGCCAAACTTTCGCACATTCAACCTTCCCCTCCCCGCTCCCCCCCCCAAAAAAAGATGTATAGTCTTTAGTTGGGTTGTTGAAATTAAATACAGCGAAGTGTATTCACAAAATAGCAAAGAGAGTTGCATACAATATTTGATGCCAGGATTCAATCATCTTGAATTTAGATATTTCTTTTAACTTATATTTTAAACAAACAATGTGTTTGTATGTATGTTAACAAAAAGAGTTTATCTTGGTCGATTTTAGTGAAATACTACGAAGAAGAGAATTTAAATTGTAAGTTAATTTGTTAATATATTTTAGGTGTCTGTACTAGAAAATTCAAACGCTGGTACAACAGTTGCTTGGGTGCAAGCTATGGATGAAGATTCTGGTAACTTTGGCACACAAGGAATCCGCTACACCAACCTTGGAGGAAGTGTGTCAGACTTGTAAGTTAAATCTGTTGCTATGTTAATAGTGTTGTCAATAGCACGCGCAGTTAATGTCGGAACACTTGATTGTTTTGTTATGGTTAAAATAAAAAGCTCTTACATTATTTTTTTTATCACAAAGCGCTTTTAATCTTAAAAAAAAACAGTTTAGGGATGCTCCTTGTAAGTGTTTCGAATAAGGAAAAAAAAATGCATTTATCAGTGTTAATTTAATGTATGATGCCAAACAAAAACATAATTTTGAAATTGATTTACTACACTAATTTCATTAATGAGTTTACAAAAAAAAAAAAAATTTACATCGATTTCTGTTTCCAGCCTATGGCCTGGGCCAGTTTTTTATTCAAGCCATATATTTTCCACTACAGGCTTGCTAGGTCTGCCGTAGCTTGATATGCCTTATAATCTAACTTAAGACTAGGACAGACACAACATCCAGTCCCCGGACGTTAATTTATCAATGTGAGAGAGTAAACCCACATTGCACTAATAATTAATTTTCGGCCATGCCAGGAATCAAACCCGGGCTCCTTAGTCAGTAGACAGACACGCTGTCAAATGAGATAAGATGTCGGATAGTTTAAAAAACTAAAATATAACAAATGCTGCACGTATTGTAATAAATAATAAATAAACCTAGGCTGTATCTTAAATAATAATAAACTACTAATTAAAATCTTATTTTCCCCTCTTTTTTGAATATTGCCAACAATAACAATAAAGTTTGTCAGTATTATTAAATTTTTTAAAAGATTGTTTAATTAAGTCCAGGGTCAGCCAATGATTTAACAAGGGAATGCATAAGATAAGTTTCCATCGTTTTAAAAACCCATTTGTTTCATGTTTCTAGGTTGTACCTAAATCCGAACACGGGTGTGATCACTATAAAGTCAATTGAGCCAGCATTTGACAGAGAGTTAATGTCCAGGCATTACCTAACTGTAGAGGCCCGAGATGATTTAGGAGATGGTAACAGGTATTTTTCTGCAATATTTTGCTAAACAATAATGTAATACTTGATAGCACAACTTACAGATAAGGGTAGCTCATATTATATGCACGTATTTTACAACCTTGACTCGAGTTTGAATTCTCGACAGTTGCATTTCTTACATTGTGGTTTTCGATTTGTTGTTTCTACTCTCCCTCCAGGTTAATGCTGGTGAGTTTTTTTAAAATTGATTATCGTCTTTGTTCTTAAATTAGTGTAAGCTGTAGGCTGCCCATCAGAGAATAAGTCAAGTAGCATTAAAACTATATAGATTGAAAAATACGTAAGTTAATGATACATAACTAAGCATGTAAAAGAAAATGGGTGGATTAATTCTAAACAGGACTTTAGTCAAGCATATTGAGGTGAATGACCAAATTACATATTATGAGACTGATTGGATTGATACAAATAATGCACTAAGCGCTGTTCACTATTTTAAATGATTGAAGTAGTGAGTAACCACTAAATTTTAATAAGTTGAAAGAAGAAGTTATTATTATTATTATTATTATTATTAGGGTTTATAAGCCCGTCGAAACAATGAGGTCATTAGGGCCTTTAACAATATGAAAACATAGTAAAATCCCCATAGGGGAAAATCATATCAAACAATTAACCTGTCTGAATGAATAGAGGAAAAGACACGATAAAAAACACACACAAACATAATACTAAAGTTTACATACAATTGTAAATATAAGTCTCAATATGAGATACCCATTTGAGACATTTCATAAGAGTGCTCAGGCAGGTTATTAGTACAAATTGAGTGATATACCCGCTAAAAAACCACAAGTGTATACACTACATTAATAATACAGAACAAACATATTAAAAAATAAAATGTTAACGAGATAAAGTAGACATTTTAAAGCATACTAAACATGTTAAAAAGACAAACCAACATAATAATGTAAACTAATAACCTGATAAAAAAAACACGGGTGTATAAACTACATTAAAAATGCAAAATAAACATTGAAAAAATATAATATGTAAGTTAAAAAAACAAAACGAAAACATTAAAATATAAAATATTAATAAGACAAAACAGACATTTTAAAGCAAACTAAAAATATTAAAAAGACAAACTCAACAAATTAAAGTACACTAAAAATGTTAAAAATATTCTCAATACGAGATAGAATCCAAATGAGCCACCTACTTTATAAAAGTGGCTCTAAAGGCGTTTAAAAGATTCGCCTGGCGTATAAAAAGGAGTTAACATATAACTCCGTCCGCACTGTCACGTAATAAAAATCAAAGGTCACCTTTAAAATTAAGAGCCAGGCGAATAGGGGCATACTTGCGTCACTCCACCAAAATGTTGTTCACACTAAGGAGAGCATCACAAAAATGAAACAATGGAGGTGGGTTCCCTCTCAATAAAAATCCATGGGTCAGTGAAATGTGACCGATGCGGAGTCTTGTCACGATGACCTACTCCCTTTTAGACTTTCGTATAGAATAGGACCACCGCGACACACCATCACTGATGGACCACAGCTTGTTCTGAGCAGGGGTCGAAACCCACTGCTCGTCCTATCTGCGTAAGACCCCACGCTGAACATAACCCTTCAGGTCTAAGAACATGAGACCCAAACTCACCTCAGGAGGAAGAAGAACTGCCTCTTTTGCCATCTGGTGTGCCAGCTCATTTACAGAAAAACCAGCGTGACCAGGAATCCAGCTGAAGGCGAGCCAAATGTTTAATAAATCGATTTTTAAAATTTGCTCGTGTATCATCTTCGTTAGTGGATTCCAGGAGTAGAGAGTGGACAATGCCAACAGAGAACTCATGGAATTCGTAAAAATTAGAACAGAAAGGTGACATTTACGATGTCCAAAACACAAAAATTCAAAAATAGCGAATAATTCAGCCATAAAAACATTGGTTTCTTCAAGTAAACCTATTTTAAAATTGGATTCTTCCATAACAAAAACCCATTCCACGGAAGTTCCAGATTTAGAGCCATCAGTGTGGATGCGCTTAAAACCCTGAAAGCTAGTGGAGAGGAGATCGTTGAAGGTCTTCTCATATAAAATAGGATGAGTGGTCGTTTAAGGGAACTTGGCGAGATCAAAATGGCATTGAGGCAAGCGTATCTTCCAGGGAGAGTTTCGACCTGGAGTTGTGGGGATAGATTTTGGCAGGACTAGCCTACACGTGTCGAAAACCGATAGCATCCTGATCCCAACCGACCTAGTACTACACCATTTGGTTTCATACAAGACTCGGTTGGGTGGATAAAACAACGGACGGTAGGGAACATACTTTGGCATGCAATGCAGCTTCGACACGTAAGATGCCAGAAGATAGGACAACTGATGAGAGAGAGGGGGCTCAGCGGCATCGGCACAGATGCTGGCTACAGGAATAGTACGAAAAGAACCAAAATCCAGTCGAACGCCAGCATGGTGGACACTATCTAGCATCTCTAACGCCGAAGGTCTTGCCAAACCATAAGCAAAGCTGCCGTAATCAAGTTTCGATATTACCAAGGCCCTATAGAGGCGCATAAAGGTTTCCCAATCAGCACCCCAAAGACGACCACTAGCCACTTTAAGTATATTAAGTGCTTTTAAACATCTTGCTTTCCAGTCTTTAATGTGCGGGATCCAAGTTAATTTAAAATTAAATAAAAGTCCCAGGAACTTTACGGTCTCTGAGACTGGTAAAATAACGTAGTTCATTAAATATTGGGGATGGCTGTATTCCTCGTAATCTATGAAAGTGGACAATCGTCGTCTTGACTGCAGAAAATCAAGAGCTGTTACGCGATGCCAACGTCCAAAGATTATTGACAGCTAGTTGTGTCTGCCATTCAGTCTCTCTAGACTCGATGAACTGCAATAAATTGCGTAGTCATCCGCGAAAAGGCATAAACGGACAGGTAGGCGCACATGATCCACAATGCCATTTATTGCGATAGCGAACAACGTACAGCTCAGAATACTACCCTGAGGAATCCCATTTTCTTGAATAAAATAATCGGATAAGGTGTCATTTAACCTTTCCGGAAGTGTCTATCTGACATAAAATTACCAATAAAAACCGGGAGGTCCCCCCCAATTAAAAAGGCTCTTTAAAATGCCGTACCGCCAGGTGGTGTCACACGCCTTCTCCAAATCAAAGAAGACAGCCAAGAGATGCTGTTTATGAAGGAAGGCGTCATGAACTGCTGTCTCAAGGCGAACAAGGTGATCCACCGTGGATCGGTTACGACGAAAGTAACATTGCATATCAGATAGTAGATTGCGGGATTCTAAATACCATATACATCTTTTGTTAATCAATTCTATCTAATATTTTGCATACACAGCTAATTAAGGTTAGAGGTCCTTTTATCATTACCACTTTTAGTTAAGGGATAACGGTTGCTTGCCTCCACAGTGTTACGAACTGACAAGATTCCCAAACACTATCATAGAGGTCTAATAGGAACGCACATTCAACAGGGGGAAGTTGACGCAAAGTTTCGTAATGAATATCATCAGGAACGGAAGCTGGAGTCAGCGTTCTTGACTGCCCATATGGGTGGCCAACTAACAGGAATAATAATATTATAGTTTTGGATGAGAACGGGGAAGCGATAACTAACATATAAACCAGGGGGAACCCCAAGTCAGGGATGCCCTTGATGTGACTCTGACACAGGTAATAAAGTGACCTAGAGAAGAATTAATTTTCAAACAGTCATTAAAGGAACGGTGCACAGAGAGAGAGGTTGAATTCGGCCAGGTTTGCTAAAAGTCCCACTTCCATCCTAAGTATATTCCTCTACCATGCATGCCTAAGGCACGTTAAATAAACCTTGACCTTAGGAGCCATCCATTTAAACGTCTAAGGATGTTCAGTTATGTCACACGAGGACGAGTAACTTGATACTTTGTACCTTGTAGTCACCTCTAGCTCCAAGCAGAAGTTAGAGGAGTCGTTCTAGCCCAATACCTCAGGTTGTACACTTTAAATTGCATATAATAAATGTCTGTCACACCTATATTTAGTTGTATCTTAAAGTACTATAGTCTGGCAGCCAAATTGAGATTTTTCGCATTACCCGGGTTTAGAATATTACATTTTTTTATTGTTGATATTGTTTGTATAAGGTATGTAGATTCATGGAATTGCGGGTACCACTCGAATACCTTTGGGCAGAATTCAAGATGGCGGTAAACAATTCCCATTAAATTACAAGTATAATAACAGATAGTGTGTATTTTGTTTATTTATAGATAATCACAATCACAATATTTTCTAAACATCTTAATTTAATATTTTTTTACGAATACTACATTTATTTTAAAGGATGAAGGCAGCTATTTTTAATTTTGATATTCTAAAAATAACAAAACATGTAAAAATCTGTTAATTTGTATTATAATTTTACTTTACAACTTTTAATTTTTGTCATTTATACATTAGAAATTTACAACAATTAAAATCAAAGAAAACATTTTACTTAAGTTTATTTTTCTCAACAAAAGGGGAAAAAAAAACTTGTATTTAAATAGCATAAACCAGTGTACTTATAATCTAGATTATAGCTACTCCTTCATCGTCCTCATCGTCTCTCTGTATTTGGTTATTTGCATTTAAACAGCCGTTATTTGTACAGTTACAAAACATTAAACAGCCGTTATTTGTACAGTTACAAAACATTGTACAGGTCAAGCCCACGTTCATACAGCCACAACTTGTTGTACGACAGGGCCCATGAAACTTTGGGGCATAACTCATTGGACCATTCTCTGGATTGTGTGTAATTGCTTTTGACATTTCTTGTTTTTTATTTATGAAATTAGGTTTTGACTTTTTAACATAACATATCTTCATCTTCAGGATCATCCTTTAGTGTTTTTGCTACAAGTATAAACATGAGAGTCCGTTGATATATCTACATTAAATTTGTCAACTACAACTTGAGTAAATCTTCTCTCATGAGCGGTATTTCCTTAAATCTTGAGGGCTTTTGCAACATCGTGGGCTGCAGATTATCTGAATCTTAGGATTTCATCATATTAACAAACAGCTTGGAAGTTATGATGGAACCGAGCAAGTTATTTTTGAAAGTATACTTTTACTCCCACAGCAATTTGTAAACTCGTGACTGAGTTCAAGAGGACTGGTTTATTGCTGTAACCATGTTTCATATCAGAAGAGCAGGAGGTGTTTTTATCAAGTTTGGGGCTTAGAGAAGCCAGAAATATAATCAGAGTCTGGCTAGATTCTTCAAGAGTAACTTTTGTTCTTAAATGAGTAGTGTTGTAATCCTTATCAATACCAATATCCTTGATTTCTCTTTTTATATATCTAGATAGGACAGATACAGAATCAGAAATATTATCAAGGTCTTAATTTAGTATAAGTCTTAGTACATCACTAGCCTTTTTACGAAAACTAACTATTTGCATAACTTGGAGAGGACAATACAATTAGTTGGGATTGAAATTTTTATCTTTTAATGCTTTTGTAAGGTTACGGAGAACTAACCCTGATTTCTTACAACTTAAATATTTCTATTGAGTTTTATCTGACTTTAATGCATCTGATATTTTTGAAATGGCTTATCGTTATCATTCAGATATGAGGCCTCACAGTATATTGAATGGCTGCCTAAACTGCAGATTCTCACAGCACAGTACCTGGCTTCAGCGGCATTCAAATCACTGACTGCTCCCTCAACTCTTATTCTGACCTGTGATGGCCATTCATTTTTTCGCTTATCACAAGTTTCAAAAATCAACTCTTTTATAGACTTGTTTTTCGTGGATCATGTCTGCCGAAAGATGGTAGACTTGATCTTCTGGTCTTTGCGTGTTTTTTTTTTAGATTCTTCGCAACTTTTATTACTTTTTTCATAACGAACCATTTTAATTTCATCAGTGTATACAGAAACACAGGTTTTATGACAGGTAATCTTCATGTGTTAACCCTTCTTAATAAATATTGGAGGTTCTGTGTGTTTTTCATCTTTATATTATATCACTGCATGAAATAACCGTTCTAATTCACGGTTTTCCTGCTTAACTAAGTTTCTAAGATTTTTCATCAAATGTATACTTTCTAAAATAAAACACTTCTCTATTTTTAATTTATTTCCAAATTGACCTCACTATTCAAAACACCTGCTATAGAAGAAACAGAAATTTTTAAAAAAATGACATTGTTCAAGAAATGACAGAAAGTAGAGAAAAACTATCAAAAATTTCAAATTTATTAAAGGCTTGTGACAACCACAAAATTTCTTTTGAAGATGGAGATTAAATTCTACAATTTGGCAACTAAAATAACTCTAAATAGCATTGAATTAAAAAATATTATTATTAGATCAATAAATATCGCAGTGTCTCAATTTTTGGTATGGCGGACGACACCATCTTGAATTACGCGTGTTGCCCAAAAGTACTTTAGTGGTACCCAGTTTTCGATTCTTCATACAATATACAAACAATATCAACAATAAAAAAATTTAATAGGTCAAACAAGGTTCAGCTCATGGCTACCGGACTAATTATTCACGCATTAAGAAATAACATAGTTTTAATAACAGATTTTTTTTATTAACAGGAGAAAGTTTATATAATATTACTTTCAATCACATCACTCTGATAATTTATTTGAAATTTGTCTTTTGATACATTATAGATACAGCCCCATAAAAATTGTTTTATTTTTAGTTAAATTTCGTTTTTTTAAATCTCACTTTTCTGTGTTATTTCATGTTTATTCAAAATACCATGTTATCTGCGGTGTTTAAGTATTATTTACATATTGAGACGATGTAT
The DNA here is from genome assembly GCA_902151445.1 of Timema monikensis. Classification (NCBI taxonomy): domain Eukaryota; kingdom Metazoa; phylum Arthropoda; class Insecta; order Phasmatodea; family Timematidae; genus Timema; species Timema monikensis. The sequence continues at coordinate 195,363 of CABFVZ010001029.1, forward strand.
ACAAAATAAAATTTATTATTGAAACCTTATGTATTTTCTTTAAAAAATGTTGTCAAGTTTGTCTGCATATTTCACAATATTGTAGCCTAAAGTTAGCTTACACTACAACAAAATACTAATTAAATTACAGCATGCTCAAAATTTCTGTTTAATTTCTTCTTAATTTCGTGTTTATTTTAAGATTTTTTTTATGTAAAAGCGGGGTTATTTTGTTTTATAGGAAGATTTCGTGTAATAAGACAACTTCTTTTTATTTCACTTTTAAAAAACATTGTAAATTATATATAAAAACTATCAAAGAAAAAAGTACTTGATTCCATATTTGTATGACAATTTTAGCTTTATCGCGTCTCACCATTTTTACAGGACTTTAATTATAGGAAATGTGAATCAAATTCCAAACAAAAATTCCAATTATATTTGTTATTAAGACGTCTTGAATATATGTTAGCCATATTTTTCGAGACAAAATTTTGTTTACCTATCTTAATTAAATGAGGCGTTTGTTTGTCTGTCATGAACATTGCGCGATATCTACCGCAGGAAGAGGTCTGACATTTTAAAATTAGTAGCCCATGTGCACAAGGATGTGCACTTGAAAGTTTTAATCATATTAATTGGAATTTTTAATTTAAAAAACATGATTGGAATAAAGAAAATTAAAGAATATTATTTTTCTGCCTGTTTGAAGCAAAGAAAAACGTTACTCGGGTTAGTCCCGCAATGCATTGCGTGGTTACACCGGGCAACGCCGGTTACTTGTGCTAGTCTTGAATAAACACTTTTTCATATAATTGTTTGTCTTAAATATAATTTTAGGCAATTAATTTGCTTCCTTATTTATATAATGTCTGGGACATGTTGCTAACTAACATAATCAAATTTTTCAGGAACACTGCCCAACTCATTATTAATGTAGAAGATGTGAATGACAACGCTCCTCAGTTTTTGCATAGTAAATACGAGGCGCATCTTCTAGAAAATAAATTGGAATTTGAGTCACTTCTAGTCATAGAGGCTCGCGACCTTGATCTCAATGGTACGTATACATTCTATTCTATTTTATTTAACAACTTGTCCTAAATCGTGATTTCAGACATGATAGCAAAGTTTTATCTTTTGTGACTATCCTTTTTTAAACGCCTTAGTAAATTAATAAACACTTAAATACTGAGATTAGTGTTATTGTGCAAGGGATTGGGGAGGTTGAATTTAAAGGAGGTTTACTCGCATTTGCATGTAGGTAGAATGAAAAATTACCTAGGAAAATGGAGGTAGAGTGGAAAACCACCTAGGAAAATAAACACTCGGTTCACTCAATCAGGACTCTAACCCCGATCTCACCATCATCAGCAGTCCAGTATATTGAGAGCGTTACGCCTTAGACCATTCGACCACCAAAGTGGATATGTAAAAAAATTATGTTACAGATGTCGTGTTTTAACTATAGATATAAAGTCGAAACACAACATGTGTAATATAAACAAACTTCAAACTCTTGTCTTGACAGACATCACTCTACCAATAAGTTTTCCAATATCCAACTTGCTGTGCATTTGGCAGCCTAGGCCAAATAATAAGTTTAAACCTATAGTTATTGAATATAATGTTATCAAATGTTCCTATACTGAATGAAGAGTTAAACTTGATTCACACGTTCGACGAAAAACGAAAGCTGAATCTGCTTAAGTGGCGCACCAATTCACACGCTGCATGTTGACCCATTGCAACGCTAACTTAAAACAGCTGATTATCAACATGTATTATTTACCAGTGGATACATTTTAGATCATTCTCCCGATGGATGTTTTCAAAATATAATACTGTTTTGTGGCACAATCCAATACAATGATACACACGCTTTCTTTACATTAACGGGTTCTTTCAAATCTCCTCGCGACGGCCAACGAATCTGTCTGCTAGCTTCTGGTTGTACAGCGCATGCGTACTGATTTGAGAAGGTTGGTTCTGAGATTAGATTGGTTCTCCTGTGCCGAACATCTCAGGCATAGCGGACAAAGTAGAGGATGAGATGAACTTCAGCAGATTAAGAGGAAATCTTGTGAGATTGGCTTGGAGTTCGACGAGACGAGACGAGACGAGGTCGACGAGACGAGACGAGACGGACGAGACTCGATTGGAATATTCGGAGTTGGAAGGTTGACTTCACTCCTCGTATTCAATTAATAGTGTTAGCGGAGTTAGAAGGTTGACTTCACTCCTGAAGAGAATTGATACATCGCTTGAAGGGTGAACATTCTACTAGTGGTCATACCGCAATCTGGTAAGAGTGACTAAACAAAGACATACATAGAAATATAAACCGACTAAACAGTTGTCGGCCCTTTTAGGGCCAACAACGAATTAAAAATGGACAAGCCTACTGAACACACACGTGTGCAGCAAAAGAGACACCAAACCCAGGACTGGTCTAGGGATATAAATGATGAAGACGTTGATGTGGAACTGACTGACGATGAGACGCATGACAGTGAATTCGCAGAAGCAACTATTCTAAAAAGGAAATTACTTTTTAAAACTAAAGAGGATAAACCACCAAAAGCAATTAAAGTGACCAACCAATATCAGGTACTGACAGTTCAAGAAGAGCCTATGGATATCATAGAAGTACCAAACAAAAGCGTGAGGGACGACAACTCCAATACTCAAAAACAAAAAATACCACCTATTGTCGTATCAGGGACGACAAACTACTCCAAAATTTCAAAGACGATGAAGACAAATATGACAGGAACTTTCAAGATATTTTACATAAAAGACGGGCTTAAAATTCAAACTTCAACCCTAGAGGACTTCAAGGCTCTCCAAACCTTTTTCAAGCAAACCGGACAACAGTACCATACATTTACGCTCCCGAGAGACAAACCCCTAAAGATTGTCATCAAAGGGCTCCCACCCAACATGCCCACCGACGAGATAAAAGAGGAGCTACTTACAATGGGATACACAGCATCTGACGTCAGACAATTTACATCAAGATCACAAACAGAAAATAACACACAAGATAACATCAAATTACTACCAATTTTCATTTGCACTCTCACAAGAACTGACCAAAACTTCAAACTCTTTCAGGAAAAATACATTAACAACACCAGAATCAAAATAGAGCATTACGTGCAAACACAAAACTTCATTTTGCAATGTCATAGATGTCAAAAATTTGGACATTCCAAAAACAACTGTGCCAACAACCCCAGATGCGTCAAATGCCTGATACCGCATTTGACCTCTGACTGCCAAAAGAAAGACGCCACAACTCCTGCTAAGTGTGTGAACTGCGGAGGAGACCACACCGCAAACTATTCCAAGTGCCCCGAATACCTGAAAATGATAGAGAAAAAGATCGACCAAAGACAGAAAAAAAATGAAAAGATATCTACCTCCACACAAAAACTGACACCAACAAAAACTGACTTCCCGCCACTACCAAGCAAAACTACGCCACCAACCAAACTCAGCGGTTCATCACGATCATACAGAGACACCCTACTAAGCACACGGAACGACCCACAACAACAGAAGGAAGAAGAACAAACGACCCCTTTTGACTTTAAAGAGATATTGACAATCTTTAAAGAGATGAATATATGTGGTTTGCTCAAACATCTAAAAACTTTTCTATCAAGAATTAAACAGGCAGAGGATAAAATGTCCAAACTTATGATAATACTTGAAGCAGCAACTGACTTTTACTTTGGTGCCAATGACGAGTAAAACACAAGTAATAGATAAAAATCAACTCAGAATACTAATATGGAACGCCAACGGAATTATACATCAGAAGCACGAATTTGAGGAACTATTAGGAACCTACGGAGTGGACTTGGCGCTTATATGCGAAACGCATCTAAAGACAGACCAACGATTTAACATCACAGGACATAATATCTACAGGACGGACAGGGAGCACAGAAAGGGAGGAGGTACGGCTGTCATTATAAAAGACTATCTACCGCACTACAGGGCAAACATCAACGACACGGAAAACCTCGAGGCCACAACCATATCAATTAGCACAAAAACAGGTCATATTAACTTTGTGGCGGCTTACAATCCACCGACAAAAATCCTACTGAAACAAGACTTAGACAGCATTACATCATCTGACAACTATTTTATTGGTGGCGATTTAAATAGTAAAAACACGTTGTGGAATAGTAGGATCACAAACAGGAACGGAAGGATACTAGAAGACCATTCGAACGAAGCAGAGTACAACATCATAGCACCAGACACTCCCACCCATTATCCCGGAAACCATCTACATAGACCGGACATACTAGACATAGTTCTTACAAACCTAAAAATAATGCCAGACACCCTTACAGTACTCCAAGAGCTTGATTCTGATCATAATCCTCTGTTATGCGAGTGGGAAGTAAACTTACAGCACCAAACTAACTGGCGAAATCCAACGATAAGCACAACTGATTGGAACAAATTCAAAACAGACCTACAAGAGGCCCTACCGAGGAACCTAGACATCCACACTGAACAAGACATTGACGCAGCCGTAGACCTCTTCACAACAACGCTCCAAGAAACCTACAAACTTAATACTACGATTTCACGAAAACACCATGACTTCAGAGTTGAACATCCGGAACTAAGTTATTTACTAGCCCAAAAAAGGGAGGCCCGTAGAGATTGGCAGCGACTAAGATCACCAAATGAACGCATCAGATATAACCGTCTAAAGGCAATAGTGAAAAGAACCGTAAACCAGATCAGGAGAACAAACTTTAACACATTCGTCACTGACTCAGCCACTAACATGCAGGAAACCTGGACTATAACAAAAGTACTGAAGGGGACCTCGAAAAAGACAAACACGCCAGCCATCCATGGACAACAGGGGATGGCATACTCCAGCCTGGACAAAGCAAATGCAATTGCTCTAACACTTGAAGACCAATTCAAACCTAATCCCGTACACGAGCAAAACTTCAACAGAGACGTCACCAGAGCCGTACACGCCTACATTCAAAGACCTCTGACAGATTTACCCACCCCCATCACAGAACAGGAAATTCAAACCACTATAAAGCAACTGAAACTGAAAAAAGCACCTGGACTAGACGGAATTAAGAACGAGTCGATAAAGAACATACCTAAAGAAGCAATAGCCCACCTAACACAAATATTCAATGCATCCCTCAAAATCGCCTATTTCCCAAACACCTGGAAAGAGGCCAAGGTTATATCTATTCCAAAGCCAGGCAAGAACGGCATCTTTCCCCAAAATAGGCGACCTATAAGCCTACTAAGCACGATAGGCAAACTATTTGAAAAACTTATACTAACAAGACTAAAACTACATTCAGAAGCACACAAGATAATCCCGGACCTCCAATTTGGATTTAAAAGTCACCATTCAACAATCCATCCACTATTAAACTTCATAGAGGACGCCACAGACAGTTTTAACAACAGACAGTACCTAATAGCCATATTTCTGGATATCGAAAAAGCGTTTGACAAGGTGTGGCATCTCGGCCTCATCCAAAAGATGGTAACCTTTAACTTTCCAAGGGGCGATGTGCAACTGATCTACAGCTACCTGTGCAATAGAAAATTCCGAGTCTCTGTTGAGGGCACACTATCGGGGGAAATCCAAGCAGAGGCGGGAGTACCACAAGGGTCGGTGCTGGCTCCCTTCCTATACAACATTTACGTGGCTGACGTTCCGACCAAAGCAAAAATGACAATACGACTATTCGCCGACGATACCTTGATTTATACTAGAGAAAAAAACATCTACTATGCGTCGTTAGCCGTACAAAGGTATTTAAAGACATTTGAATCATGGTTATCAAAGTGGAGGATAAAAGTGAACGCGACAAAATCCATTGCAATGGTTGTAGCCAGGAAAAGACAGATGCCACCGGCCAACTTTACTATATACGAAGAGGATATACCATTCAAGGATGACGCCAAATACTTAGGAATCTACATAGACAAGCGACTAACATGGACTAAACATATCACCGAGACCTGCAAAAAAGCAATAGCCGTATTCATTCAACTCTATCCACTGCTGAAAGGAACACAACTAAGCCAACGAACAAAAATCACGATCTTCAAAACTGTAATCCAGCCGATTTTACTCTACGCCTGTGTAGGATGGGGATATGCAGCTAAGACGCATCTCAAGAAGCTACAGACAGTTCAAAACCGAGTACTCAGGACGATAACTGGCGTAGACATGCGAACAAGGATTGACCAACTACACCTAATGACCCGAAACAAGACGCTTGCTGAGCTCTTCCAGGAAATGAGAAACAACTTCTACGAAAAAGCAGGAAATCACGATAATCCCATTGTCAGAGCACTAGGGGACTACGATCCACATGAACAAAGGTCATACAAACGTCCAAGGCTGGAGTAGATCACTCACAACTTCACAATCAATTCCATCCCTCATCAAGTGCAATATAAACTAATCAAACATGTATTTTTTTCAGGTAATCATTCACAACCTCACAAATCAATTCCATCCTTCATTAGATATAAGTTCATCAATTCACTGTTTTCACCCTCATTCCATGAGGATAAGGGCTAGCGAATGCTGCCTGTAACTCACAAAGCAATATAGCCCTTTCACAGGTGACCTAGCTTGGCGCTTCTGCCAAGGTGGATATCTTGTGTCGGGCTACAGACAACTCAAACCGTGTATTTTTGTACAAACAATTCAAAGGTACCAATTCATGCAATAATTAAGTTCATGCAACGAGGATAAGGGTCTGTGAAAACAACCTGTAACTCGCATATCAAATCAGCCAAAACTTCCCAATGCTTGTCAATGACTCTATTGGCAAGTGGGGAGGTTGGGGCAACAGGGGCAACCCATGGCTTGGAGTTCGTCACGTGACCATGTTTCTGTTTTTGTGCTTGTTTTTTTTGGCGAAAGTGTGAATTCGCAGTAAACTCGAACAAAGAAAAACTAAAATAAATTATTCTTAGAGCCTTGGCGTAGTAAACCACTGGTTCTGGGTTCAATTTATTTGTTTTTGTTATTTTCCATCTGAATAAAGAGAGTTGTCACAAAAGCCTAATCTTACTATTATTATTATTATTATTAGTATTATTAGCACCGCGTCTTATTACCCGTTCGGGTTATACGCACTTACGCTAATGTGTAATGGTAGGGTGATTGTGAGATGATGTGGAGGACCTACAGTTAAGCTAGGAATCCAAACCACGGTGGAGGCCCGGCATTCCATACATTCACAAGCTGTGATTAATATACGTCTTGTCAGAGGTGAAGGAAGGGTTTGGCAATTAGATAAATTTATACCGGGACCGAGGATTAAGCCCCGAGCCCGCAGCACAGAAGTCCGGCACTTTACCCCTAGACCGCCAGGTCACCCTTACTGGTATTCACTAAATTAATTAGATCTATAAAATTCACAAATTGTCGTATAAGCATAACAAAGTCAACCAATAAGTCAATAGGACACTGATTGTAGCTCGAAGCTAATCACCATAAACTCACACCTTTAATCAATTTAATCCCGTTTCGCTGGTTGAATGATTAAAGGCATCACCCTCGAAAAGTTACTGGACTGTCAGTGACTGGGAGATCGAGGTTTGAATCCTTATTGGGTGTATTATTATTATTATTATTGTTTAAAGGTCCATCGACAAAATGAGGTCATTAGGGCCATGACATTTAGAGATACAGTAAAATCCCCACGAGGGAAGAAAATGATGAATAATACAGCCGTTTCAATGTGCGTGTGGATGCGAAAATAAAATTGAAAATACAATAATAAAAATATGTATTTAAAAAGACTCAATATGAGAAATTAACCATTTGAAACAATCCATTGGAGGGCTCAAATGGGCTATTAGAATGTTTTTAAGTGGTATACCTGCTAATAAAAAACCACAGGTGTATGCACTAGATTAAAAATACAAAACAAACATTTTAAAACATAATAAGTTGGTTAAAATGACAATCAATTATATTAAAATATATAATTATAAAAAGACAAAACAAACATGTTAAAGCATACTAAAAGGCGTGTTAAGAATACAAAACAACATATTAAAGTACACTAAAAATGCTAAAAATAATCTCAATATGAGATGAAATCCAAATGAGCCACTTTATAAAAGTGACTCAGATGGCAATGAAAAGATCCACCTGGCGTATAAAACGGAGTAAACAAATAACTCCATGCGCGCTATCACGTAATAAAAAATGTAGCTCACCTTTAAAATCAAGAGCCAGGCGGATAGGGGCATACTTACGACAATCCGCTAAAATGTGGTGCACACTAAGGGGAGCATCGCAAAACTCACACAATAAAGGTGTATCCCCTCTCTATAAAAATCCATGAGTCAATGAAGTGTGACCGACGTAGAGTCGTCACGATGACCTCTTCTCTTCTAGAATTTCGTATAGAAGAGGGCCATCGCGACACACCGTCCCTGATGGAACGCAGTTTGTTCTGAGCAGGGGTCGAAACCCACTGCTTGTGCCAGGTGCGTAATACCCCACGCCGAAAATAACACTTCAGGTCTAAAAATATGAAAGGCAAACTCGCCTCAGGAGGAGGATGGCTGGCTCCTTGGCTGCCTGGTCCGCCAGTTCATTTCCTGAAAGCCCAGCGTGACCAGGAATCCTGCAGAAGGCGATCTGGTTTCTTAAAAAATCGATTTAAAAAATTTGTTTGTGTATAATCTGCACGAGTAGATTCCAGGAGTAGAGAGTGCACAGTGCCAAAAGAGCACTCATGGAATCCGTGCATATGAGGACAGAACGGTGACAATTAAGATAAACAAAACATAACAATTTAAAAATAACATATAGTTCTGGCATTAAAACACTAGATTCACCAAGTAAACAAAATTTAAAATGATTTCCCTCTACAACAAAGGCGCACCTCACAAAGACCCCACACTTTGAACCATCCGTGTGGATGCGCTGAAAACCCTGAAAGCCCGGCAAGGCTATCCCACACGTGTCGAGAACCGATGGCATATCGATCCCAACCGGCCGTGTAGTATGCCATTTGGTTTCATACAAGACTCTATTGGGGGGATGGAACACACGACGGTAAGCAACATGCTTTGGTATGCAATGCAGTTTCGACACGTATGATACCAGGATATAGGACCACCGGTAAGAAAGAGGGGATTCACCGGCGTCAGCACAGATGATGACGACTGGACTGGTACGAAAAGCACCAGTTGCCAGTCGAATACCAGCATGGTGAACGATATCTAGCATCTGTAATGCCGAAGGTCTAGCTGAGTCATAAACAAAATTGCCGTAATCCAATTTTGATCTCATCAAGGCCCTATTGAGGCGGATCAAGGTTTCCCTATCAGCACCCCAAGAACGACCACTAACTACTTTAATCAAATTCAATGCGTTGACACAACTCGCTTTCAGGTCTTTGATGTGGGAGATCCAAGATAGTTTAAAATCAAATAAAAGTCCCAAGAACCTTACGGTCTCTGAGACCGGTAGAACAACGTGGTTCATTAAACTATTGGGGGCTGGCTGTATTCCGCGTAATCTATGGAAGTGGACAATCCTTAACTTGGCTGCGGTGAAGCGAAAGCAACTACGCGATTCCCACAACCATAGATTGTTTACAGCGAGTTGTATCTGCCGTTCAGCCCTGTGGAGATTCGATGAACTGCAATAAATTGCGTAGTCATACACAAAAAGGCATGAACGGGCAGGTAAGCGCAGATTGTCCACAATGCCGTTTATTGCGATGGCAAACAACGTACAGCTTAAATACTGCCCTGGGGCACTCCATTTTCTTGAATAAAATCATCGGATAAGGTGTTGTTTAACCTTACCCGGAAGTGTCTATCTGACATAAAATTAGCTACAAAAATAGGGAGGTTCCCCCGGAACCCCCAATTAAAAAGGTTTTTTAAGATGCCGTAACGCCATGTGGTATCGTACGCCGTCTCCAAATCAAAGAAAACCGCCAAAATATGCTGTTTATGGAGAAAGGCGTCACGAACAGCAGTCTCAAGACGGACGAGATGATTAACCGTGGATCGGTTACGCCGAAATCCACATTGAATATTGGATAGCAGATTGCGGGATTCTAAATAACATATAAGTCGTTTATTTATCATTTTTTCTAATATTTTGCATACACAACTAGTTAATGCTATAGGTTTATAACTAGTTGGCTCTAATTTATCCTTGCCACTTTTATATATTGGGATAACGGTTGCTTGCCTCCACAGTGTTGGGAATTGACAAGATTCCCAAACACAATTGTAGAGGTCTAAGAGGAACGCCCGTCTAGCAGGGAACAATTGGCGATACATTTCGTAATGGATATCATCCGGGCCAGAAGTTGTATTGCCCGCCTGGGACAGGGCATAGGTAAGTTCCTCTTTACTAAAGGGGGAGTTATAATCCTCCCCCCGACTTGGGCCAAAATCAATAGTAAGGCGCTCGATGCTCCGCTTATGCACCGCGAACTCGTTAGTGTAGCTCACAGTGCTAGAAATAGCGGCGAACATCGAGCCCAATACATTAACGACCTCCATAGGGGAGGAGACAAGTGAACCGTTAGACATGAGTGCGGGTATATTATTAGTGGAATTTTTGCTACTACGTAATTTACGAATACTATCCCAAACCGTAGTTGTGGGAGTGGAAATTGTAAGGGTGGAAATAAATTGTCTCTATGACTGTCTTCTGCTTTCTCGATTGACATGGCGAGCTCAAGCACGTAGAATCCGGAATAACTCCAGATTCTCCAAATTAGGACGTCGATTAAAGAGACGTAGGGCCCTTCGACGGTCATAAATAGCCAACTAACACACCTTGTTCCACCAGCGAACAGGTCGGTGGCGAGGATTTAGGGATGGAAGTTCTTGCCACCGCGATGACCGTCGAAGGAAAATGCCCAGACTTAACATCGACGTCAGGAGATTGGTGTTCATCAAATACGGGGAGCTCACGGAATTTATCCCACTCAGCACGTTTGTTCACCCATTGGGGTATCCGTGCTGTACTAAGAGGATCTTGAAGTGGTGAAATCAGAATGGGAAAGTGATCGCTGCCACATAGGTCCGAGTGAATCTCCCAAAGGAAGTGAGCAGCGATCCCGGGGCTACATATTGTTAGGTCGTTGGCAGAGGATACACCATTAAAGGTAGAGAAGTGTGTCTGGGTCCCGGTGTTCATTAGCACCAGGTTTCCCGATACAAGAATAATTTCTACAATCCTCCCATGGGCGTCTGTAAAATTAGTCCCCCCACACCAGGTTATGCGCGTTAAAGTCCCCCAATTAGATACAGGGGGCGGGAAGTTTTATAAAGAGGGCCACTAGGCTCCTCTTTGAAACACGTTCACCTGCTGGGAGGTATATGCAGCATACTGTCAACTCCAAAGCAAGGGAGACTCGGACAGCGATAACTTGGAGATCGGAAACGATGTTAATATTTTTGTGATATATATTGCTTCGTGCGAATATAGCCACACCTCCGCTAGCCCGATCAAAGAAAGGCTTGTCGGTACGATACACATCGTACCCACGAAGCATCGGGTTGTCATTTGGGCGGAAGTGGGTCTCCTCCAAACACAATATGGAAGGATCCAGGGATGACATTAGTAGTTTAATTTCTTCTACACGCGCATAGAAACTCCTACAATTCCATTGTAGTAGAGACATTATTTATTATTATAAACTTTAATTATCTTCAAAATCCATAGCACTTTCTTTTAAATACAAAAATTGATTGAGGACCTTATTATGTCCTCTTGCCTTTCCCAGTTTCTCCTGGACCTCCCGCTTCAGGAGAGGCTTTGATTTATCCTGGAGAGACTGGGTCGTTGGATCCTTGCGCGAAGGCTTTGTTAAAGCCTTCGATGCTTTCTTTGTAGTAATTTTATCGGCTGTCCCTCGCTGGTCCTTCCTCAAGGCATCCGTGGGACTCACCTTTGCGACCTCACCTGTACCACCACTCATCCTGACCTCCGGAGTCCCGGAGGCGGGATTGAGCAGCTCAACAACGGCCGTACACAGTTTAGGACCCCGAGGAGGGTTTGGGGGTGTTCCTCGAGTAGAACTCGGGGAGGAGGAGAGGGGGGGGGGGTGTTCATCGAGGTGACCTCCTCGGGATTAAAGGTGGTGGAGGCGACTTCAGTGATGGTGTCATCAACTGTACAAATTTTGTCACCACCATAGTTGGTGGTGGTTTTCTTTGTGTGCCTCGAGTAGGCCTGGAGACAAGTGGCACAGGTCATGTAGGCGTATTAGCAAGATTAACTGCGCAGTGGCAGTTGGGGCAATTTATGTTCTGGCTAACAATTTGGCTATACAATGTTTGAAATACCGAAGCTTGACTGGATACATATTTCTTCCGTGCCTGGACATAAAGGATATTTTTTTCTCATTGAATCTCCGGGACTTTTTTCTCCACTTTCAATTTCGGACAGGCCCGAGAGCAAGCAGAATGCGGATCCTTGCAGTTGACGCAGAACTTAGGAGACTCACACGGTGTATCGTGAGCGTCCTGTCCGCAATCTGCACATGTTGGCTTTCCACGGCATCTCAGCTTAGTATGCCAGAATTCCTGTCATTGAAAACAGCGCCGAGGATTGGGAACATATGGCCTGACTTTGAGCACATGGAAGCATGCTCGAATCTCCTTTGTAAGGGTGGGAGTCGCAAAAGTGAGGATATATGTATCCGTCTTTTTCTCTTGTCCATTCTTGTTGGTGATGATACGGTAAACTTCGGTGACATACTGTGGGAAAAACTCCTCACAGATATCCTCAATGCTTACGCAGTCGAGGTCATAACAAGTGACCACTCACGTGCAAACATTGAGGAACCTGTGGGGCTCCACCTTCACCTGTATATGAGCCATATTTGAGAGATCGCCATTATGTTGGAGGACTGTGTGTCACTCGTAGTCTAAATCATAATGGTGCCATCACGCAGTTTCCTTATTAAAACGTCAGATATTGCTACTCCATTTATTACTCTTTCGAGGATAAATGGGCTGACACGTTTCAGATCTTCACTTTAGTCTACTCGAGACATCACCAGGAAGCGGGGCTGGGGCCTCACCACTTCCTGGATTTTTTTTCAAACCAGTGCTGGACGGCCTTACCCGTTTCCGCCTCTTGTCATTAATACGGCCCTGTGAGGGGCCGGGCAGTAAGATGCCAGCGGAACTTGGCAGTACGGTGCCAGCGGACATTAAGGTGTCAGCTGTGACAAGAGACTCAATCATGAGTGGGAGGACAACCTGCAAAAGTACTCGGCTCGTAGACCAAGGGTGATCTCAGTTGGTACTACCACTTAAGGCCCTGTTAACTCTTCCGACAAGCGGCTCCGTTCGACGCTAGACATGACAACCTTCATATGGAGCATCACTGGAAGAGAGGTCACCGCAGCAAGTGTATGCAGGAAAGTGCTAACTTTACGTCCAGAACCCTCATGAACGCAACCAGTCTTTTCTCAAGGTAGGGTACCCGGTTGTCATCCCTAAGGCCCTTCTACCAAGATATTACAACCGGCGTACTTTCATGAAGGAGCTCAATTGCAACTGTATCAAGTAATTGTCCTAGGAGTGCCAGATTAGAAGCCAAGGTCATCAACGGAGAAGCCAAAATCTTCCGTACAAGACTGGACGGCAGGGGTAAGGGAATAAAGAAGTAAGGAAATAAAGAGAAGGGAAAAGAATAAAGAAGAGAGAAAAAGAAGAAAAAAAGGAGGTGAAAGGAAAGATATAGGATAGGTATATCCTGCACGAGTTACGTCCTGCACTGAAGCTTCCCCTTTTAGTCACATCTTACGACAAAAATGGATTACTGCAGGACTATTCTATACCCCGTCCCGCAGGGGTCTACTGTGGGTGGTTTTCCTTCACGCGAGTGCGGATACCCATCTTCTAAATTTAATCTTCTAATCCCAAACATATGAGAGTAATTAGTATACATGCATATAGGCCGAAAAGGTATTGAGATGTGGTGCGTAATAGGACAAACTTATTTTTTTTAGCACTGCGTCTTACTACCCGTTCGGGTTATACGCTTAAGTATTAACTACACTAATGGATTAGGAATTGGGAAGGTTGAATTTAGAGGAGGTGAACTCGCATTGGCACGGAAGGAGAGTGGAAAACCATTTAGGAAAAAACCCCTTTATTTCACCCGACCGAGATTTGAACCTCGATCTTTCCATCCTCGGTGGTCTAGCTCAACACGACTGGCGCGTTAGTCAACTATGCCACCGAGGCGGGTAAACTTAAATTTAAATGGGGTTGCCGCATTTAGTTAAAAGTTCTATTCTTGTGCAAACACAACATTTTTCTTTTGAATTACTAAGATGTTCACACACACTTTTTAGATAGTATAATGTTTTACTTCCTTGCAGGTACCAGAAACAGCCATATCTACTACTCCATAGTGAGTGGGGACCCTTATAAGAACTTCACCATCGACTCAATCCTGGGTATCCTTCAGCCTGCCACCCCTGTTGACTTTGAGGAGCTTACAGCCCAAAGTGTAGGGCCCAAAGGCCCAGGGTTCAGAGGTGTTAACGTGAGGCCCATCAGTTTGACAGTGGAGGCCCGTGACCACGGGAAGCCAAGCCTAGCATCCCGAGTGGAAGTGGTAGTGTACGTACAGGACGTGAATGATCACATGCCACAGTTCGAGCACGCCAGCTACAAGCAATCCATACAGGAGGACTTGCCAGGCGGGACCTCAGTATTGCAGGTACACATCAGTTAGCCTTGGTGTCAACGTCTCCTGATTTGATGCTAGGTTGTATCAGCAAGGCAGTAGCCGAGGGGAGGGGGGGGGGGTTCAAACCCCACACGAAATTTTATGAACAAAATATATATGGCTTTATTTATGGTTCAGACAATAACAAAATTAAGATACAAATACAATTTAAGAGGTTGTGTTACCATAAAAAGCACTTCAGAGAGCATCTAGAGGTGTTAAATATTTAGAAATTTGCCTAGCCTTCGGTATTTTGGGGGTTATTTTATCATAAAAGAACACTTCACAGAACTTCAAAAAGTGTTTAATATTTAGAAATTTTCCAAGTCTTCGGCAGCAAGGGGGTTATTTTACCATGAAAAAAAAAAAAATTCAGAGAACTTCTAGAACTGTTTAGCGTTTAAACTATTTTCTAGCTTCCAGCAATTGGGAAATGTGCCCACCAAACCTCCCATGAAATTATTGGCTGGCTACGGCCTTGGGTATCAGGGTGTGTATGAGAACAATTATGAATGAGTCATTAACTCAAACATTTTTTCCAGGCGTGGTTCGTGGGTTTTCACCAGGGCAGGACTGAACTAGTAAACTATTCCTTCTCCTCACTTTACATTTGTCTTGCCACACACAAAATAATCTAATGAACAAATTATCCAGTGGACTATCACAAAAAATTAAGTATTATCGAAAGAGTCAAATATGTTATTATATAAACGTGTGCAAATGCCAACATTGTTTTATGGATGTGAAAATGAGATATCTAAGAAATGTATGTGGAAAAACTTGTATGAACAATCAGTAATTAATGGGTGCTTAAGGACAGTGGTTTGAAAGGGAATCCAATAGGTCAATCTGAAAAAAAGTCTTAAGTTACTTTGGGCATGTTTAAAGGATGAGTGTAGATTGAGTGACGAAGCATATATATGAAGGTAGAGTGTGTGGATCAAAAAGAAGAGGAAGGCCATATAAGAAACGCGGTTAAATGTTGCAGACAAATGTGTAAAAAAAAGTTTAAAGAATAAAGAAGCAAGTATGACTCGGTGTATGGATGTTGACGCGAAGGGAGTATGAAGGGACAGGGAAATGTGGAGAAAGTTAGTGAGGATAGAGTAAGTACGAAGTTTTTTTTAAAGATATATTAAGTTTCTTGCCTACCCCGTAAGGTAACGTCTTGATTATATATGTATTTATGTATGTTAAATTAAGTTTATATTTCATAAGCTTAAAACAGTTGTATATGGTTGATTCTATCTGGCTGACATATTTATAGTGTTCGTAGCCCGTGTCAGTGGATACGCTGATTAAGCCCAAAGCTTATCTGGTCTGCCAATTATAGGGTCTGGGTTCAAATCCAACCGGGTGTACCAAGATTGCTTTTTCATAAATGGTTTACCAATCTCCTTCCATGGAAATGCGGATATATTTACTCTTAGTTAAAGCCTACTCTTCCCAACGCATTAGAGTAATTAAATGTGATGGCCTTGATGAATAATAAGACGCGATGAAAAAAAAAGTAAGTTGTGTACTTCATAATATTTTATGTGATTTTTTTTTTCTGCTAACCGTTCGGGTATCAGCATGTTTACATTATTAGAGTAGGAATGGGGTAGAGCTTTGACTTTTGAGGAAATATACCCACATCTGCGTGAAGGGAGGGTTGGAAACCATTTAAAAAACCAACCTCCAGTACTCCTGATCAGTATTAGATCCCTAATCTCCCCATACTCGGGTTTCCATTCCAATGAGCAAATGACGCGTTACCGATGCCGGTATTATTACAGTTTTATATATATATGCATATATAGTTGCTAAAAACCACTTCGGTGGTCGAATAGTCTGAGGCGTGATTCTTGCAATAGACTAGACTGCCGATGACTCTGAGATTGAGCGTATGACATTACTGACCGGTAGGGACATAACATCCAGGTTTAGTCACCTTAAGGTTGATTCACACTGATAGGACTGTGCTCAGGCCGTGCTGGGACTGTGTCGTGTCGTGTCGCTACCATTCACACTGATAGGACTGTGCTGGAACTGTGCTGTTAGCGCTGTTTTGCTCAGTAGACATGGATCAAACAGAGGAAGATGCGATTGTTGCATGTGGTCTTTATATTATTTCACTTGATAAAAAGAGGAGAAAACGAAGAAAATACTGGGTTCATCATTTGTTTAGAGCAAGAGAAGAAGAATTCCACAATATATTTGGGTAACTCAGAGATGACCATCAAAAGCTTCACAAATATTAAGAATGAGTGTCCCGAACTTTGAAACCTTACAGAAACTTCTTGCATTCAGTTTTTCAGCTATCTCCTTCCAAATATTTTCTTTAGTGAGATTATTATCATATTTTTTATGCTGCAAATTATACAAGCATTCATATTCTTGAACCAACATTATTAAGTTTTCTTCATCCATAGTTTTGGTTTATTGTACACAGTTGTGTTAACAATGTTGGAATGTTCCGCAGCCACTGTCAGATTGTAGATAAGAACCTTCGTGAAGGTTCGCCGCTTGCCGGAAGAAGCCGAAGTAGGTGAAACGACACTAAGACGACATTAAGGCGACATCGTCTACATTCACACTGATAGGACTGTGTTGGGACTGTGTTCGTACCGTGCTGGACCGTGACCTTGGGAAATCACTTTTGAAACGATCCAAGACGACACAGTCACAGCACGGCCTGAGCACAGTCCTATGAGTGTGAATCAAAAACGGTCTTACAAGGTAACTCTTATGGGACTGACCTGTTCGAGATTGTTGGCAGCACGACACAGACCCAGCACAGTCTGCGCACAGTCCTATCAGTGTGAATCAAACTTTAATGTAGATTATTTGCCACTCTGGTGACACAGAACGTTGCCCAGGATACACCTATGGAGGTTGTCTGCACGCATCCACAATGAGATTAAGTGATGATAGTGAATATGGAGGTGTGGGCCAGTGGGAGTCTTGAAAATAGTTTAAAAACTAATTTACCAACCCCTGGTAACCGTAGGGATGATCCTCATTAATAGAGAGATAACCAAGGTGCCAGCTGGGAGTCAAACCCGGGACCCCTTGATTCGTATCCTGGTGTACTGGCCACTAAATCACGGGTCTACATATATACTTGGTATTATGGTTAGTAAGAAACTTGTTTTAAAGCAGATTATAATCTTCCACAGGTCCAGGCTTGGGACGGAGATGGATCCTCTCCAAACAATGCGATAGTGTACCGGATCCAACAAGGCGCGGAGGACAAATTTGTAATTGACGCGGAGACTGGTGTCATCAGTGTGGCTATTGGAGCCAATCTCGACCCCGATCGCACAGAACCCAAGACTACTCTGTACACTCTCAGTGTGCTGGCGTTGGACGGGGGAGTAGGTGCAGAACAGTTCCAGAACGCGGTGGATGTAAAAATCACCATAGTCGATGTCAACAATAAAGCTCCAATCTTCATTGACCCTGGGACAATTCGAGTCAGGGAGAATACACAGGTAACGAATTTGTTCACACAAAATGCGAGCTTAATAAATATTTTCTTTATGATTTAGTATTTCACTGTTTATCTTAATGTAAAACAACTACTAATCTACAATTTTTTATAAGTTTTAGATATTTATTATTTACAGTACTATCAAACGCTGTCAAAAATATGTTCTTAACATTGTCAATAATTATTAAGACTGTAAGCTCCTGTAATATGGCGTTCCTAACAACTGAAAATAGTTTTTCTTAGCACAGCTTTTTACTACCTTGTTACAGGAACAGGTTGTATGCAGATGTACTAACTATGTTAGTTAGTTAGGGGTGAGTAAGTTTGAATTTAAGGGAAGTGTACCCACACTTACGTAGAGGGAAAGTGGAAAACGATTGTGAAAAAAAACACCCTCGGTGCAACTGACTAGGATTTGAACCCCAATCTTCCTGTCTTTGGTAGTCTAGTCTAATACGAGAGTGAAGCGGCCACGAAATAAGGTTGATACTATGGTATATTAACAGTGTTTAAAAGTTATAAGGTGCCTGGTCCTCGCCAAGAACATTAACAATCAGGGAAGCAGCAATAATTTCAGTTTTGTTCTGAATAACAGGTGATTAAGCTGAATAGTCGCTGCCTTAAATCAGTAAGAATTTTTATAAGCTAGGACAATGCTAATTATTCTAAGTTATAGACCTCATATAGGTTATAAACTTTTTGGAGTGGACCTACTTAGACAACTTCCTTAATGTAAATACATATACGACTACTACTTGGAAGCAACGAGGAACTGTCGCTGAAAAAAAGAAAAAATGCAAGTTACAAAATTGACAGGGGGACCACCATTACATCACATGTCCATCACATCGCGTTTTTGGTATAAATACATTGCAGGTCCATCACGTCGCGTTTTTGGTACAAATACATCGCAGGTCCATCACATCGCGTTTTTGGTACAAATACATCGCAGGTCCATCACATCGCGTTTTTGGTACAAATACATCGCAGGTCCATCACGTCACGTTTCCCCCACCTCTTTACACACAGCTAATCCTACTCCGTATTACAAATACATCGCGTGTCCATCACATCGCGTTTTTGGTACAAATACATCGCATGTCCATCACATCGCGTTTTTGGTACAAATACATCGCAGGTCCATCACGTCGCGTTTCCCCCACCTCTTTACACACAGCTAACCCTACTCCGTATTACAAATACATCGCGTGTCCATCACATCGCGTTTTTGGTACAAATACATCGCATGTCCATCACATCGCGTTTTTGGTACAAATACATCGCAGGTCCATCACATCGCGTTTTTGGTACAAATACATCGCATGTCCATCACATCGCGTTTTTGGTACAAATACATCACAGGTCCATCACGTCGCGTTTCCCCCACCTCTTTACACACAGCTAACCCTACTCCGTATTACAAATACATCGCGTGTCCATTACATCGCGTTTTGCCGGTATAGTGTAGCTGACTCTCACCCTTGACTAGCTCACTTTGAAGGTAGGGCTGGTTGAAAGGATAGCGTGCCTGACTTTCACCTCTGATTCTCACTATAAAGGTAGGGTTGGTTGAAAGGATAGTGTGCCTGACTCTCACTTTGAAGGTGGGGTTGGTTGAGAGAATAGTATAACTTATTTAAATCTTAAATAAACTTTACCATAACTGAGATGCCTAGGCAACTGGATCTACAACACTCCTAAAATAAATACACCATAATTTTGTTTTTTACTTCTCTGGAAAAAATTGTCTAGATAAAAAGCTATATTTTTAATTTGTAGATTATATTATTAATTTATTATTTCATCTTTGCTTTTTGTTGCACCACAGCAATTTAAATTTACAAATTCAAGTCTCATAATTTTTTTTTATGGACATTAGATTCCTGGCAAGCTAGAAACTCTCCCCCCTCCCAAGGGGAGTCAGTTGACCGTTCATTCCTATTGGTTGTACGTCAGAGTAGGGTTAACTGTATGTAGAGAGGGGGAGGAAACGCGACGTGATGGACCTGCAATGTGCATGCAATGCGATGTAATGGACACGCGATGTAATTGTATACACCCAAAATGATAACCTGTATAGAACAGTTTCACTGTACGAGTTCATAGTGACCCGAAATGTTTACGGTATTGGGCAGAAAATAAACTCGTTCCAAATATGAGAAATAAAACTAATTATATAGAAACAAGTATTTAATTTTATTTGAAAATGAATTATTATTATTATTATTATTAGCACCACGTCTTACTACCCGTTCGGTTTGTACGCACTTACGCTAATGTGTATTGGTAGGGTGATTGTGAGATGAAATGGAGGATCTACAGTTTAACATGGAATCCGAACCACGGTGGAGGCCTTGCACTCTCCACATTCACAAGTTGTGATTAATGCACGTATTGTAAGAGGTGAAGGAAGGGTTTGGTAATCAGATAAATCTGTGCCGGGACCGAGGATTGAACCCCGGACCCCAGCACAGAAGTCAGACACCTTACCCCTAGACCACCAGGTCATCGAAACTGAATAGTGATGATGTGATCAACTCTGAAGTATACATTAGTAAGAGAGTACGTGGTCGTACAACAACTACAATATTTGCGATGGCTAACCTTGTTCCTATTTGGCCTAGTGGCCAATTAATAGCATGGTGACATTATTATGAACTTGACTTTTACACTGAAAGTATTTATGTGAAAGGGCAATATTGTTTGTTAATATGATGCTAGTTTCACAATTTTAAACAATAAAGAAAGTTGCATTTCTATAGGTTTTTATATTAAGGTTTATTTTACAAAAAGATTAAGTTTTTTAAAAATATTCGCAACATGTGTTACATAATTGCTTATTAAATATGATATCAAACTGTGTCACTGTCATTGTAATATATTAAAAACCTCACGATAAGTTTACATTTTTAATATAATACTGTGCGTGTGGACTACATCAATAGTAGCCCAGTTTATGGCACGTTTATCAAGTACTAATGTACTAATCGTACATCTTTTCCGTGGATGTTCTTTCCATGTCCCGATGATGTGAGATGATGTGGAACTAATGAAAACACTTAAACCTGACTTAAGCCTAACTAACCAAACCCTGGTGACAGTTGGGGTAATTGCCCTTTAGAGAAAAATACCCATGGTTCTATCTGGGAATTGAACCCGGGACCCCAACGTTCGTAGCCAAATGCACTGATCACTTCACCACGAGGTCGCTTGCTTAAGTAGTCAATTTGATTTTATAAATAAATACGAATTTATAGTGAAACATTCACTTTAAATCCAAATTAATCAGTTTCATCTTAGTGGCCTTTGGATTTTTGTTACTAAACGCCATTCAATTAAAGAAATCTCCTTATCAAATAAAAATATTCTCAATGTAAATTTAATCCCTTATTACAACTTTTCTCTCTTGTGAGTATTGTTTCTCTTTGTTATTATCAGGTTGGCAAGTATGTGCACAACATCAGAGCGGTTGATCCAGATGAAAAACCTCTTTTGCGCTATCGCATCAGTCCAGAGAATTCAGAGGCTCGCAATGAAGAAGGGACCATTGTGAAAAGTTCGGAGTATGATTATGTCCACATGTTTGATCTTAACCCTATGGAGGGACATCTCAGGGTGGTTAAATTAATCGACCGAGAGAGGGTGGAAACAATTCGATTGGGTCTGGTGGTTGAAGACCTAGCAGCAGTCAAAAAGAAACAAGTTACCACAGGTGTGTTTATTTTTTTATATGTTCATAAGAAAAACCAAAACAGTAAGTGAGTGTAGCCTTCATGATATTTTATAATTTTATAAACTTTCTGTAAAATCTTAAATCGCATAAAATAAAATCGTTATATAACTCAACTTTTCTAGGAGAGATCGGTTCTAATGCTATTTATTATTTCCAAAACTAAACTAATAATATGTTGATACTGAAAACAATGTAAACTAGGTCTAATTAACTTTGTGATCAAGTATATAATATTTATTTCAAGATTTGACACCTTAGCTTATTCGGTAGCGTGTTTGTCTAATGAGCTAAGGGTCCCGGGTTCGATTCCCGGCATGGCCGAAAACTATATAATTGGGGAAATGTAGGTTTACCCTATCACGGTTATAAATTAACGGGGGACGGGATGTTGTGTCTGTCCTAGTCTTAAGTTAGATTATAAGGCATATGACAGACCTAGCAAGACGGCAGTGGAAAATATATGGCTTGAATAAAAAACTGACAAGCTGGAAACAATAATGAATGTAAACATTATATTTATTTCAAGAGGTGTCTATGCATGTTGAGCCTAAAATACTATATTCATATATTTTATTCTTGATTAATCTTTTTAAGTGAAATATTAATTTCTCACAAAATAAATGCACATTAATCAATAGATAATTTATAGTGTGTAAATAGCATGTTTAGCCTGATATTTTGAATTGTTATTTTCAGCACCGCGTCTTATTAACCGTTCGGATTATATGCTTATCTACTAATTATGCTAATGATTTTAAGGATTAGGAAGGTTATATTTAAAGGATAAGAAACCTCATTTGTGTGGAGGGAGAGTAGAAAACAATTTTGGGAAAACCACCCTCAATACTTCTGACAAAGATTCGAACCTCGATTTTATCAACGGCAGTCTAGTCTACTGTGAGAGTAGCACGTTAAATCATGCAACTACCAAAGTGGGTCAATATTTTAAAATATTATCCAATTTGGATTCTAATAAATTTTTTGTATGGAACGCATAATTTAGTAGAAATAAATTTTTAAAGTTTAACATTAGTATTATTCTATAGGTATTTATAGTATAACAAAAAGTCAAAGTTGTATCTCCCATACCCTGGCGCATAAATACTTGAAAGTAGATCTAGTACATTTTCTGGATGTCGATTAAATTTCCTATGAAAATAAGACTGTACACGTATATTCTCACATTCACTTGCAGTCTCGCACGAACGCAAGCACATACATATATTCACTATCTCACTCTCTCTTGTCCACTCTCACACATTCTCTCATCCTCACCCTCACACAACCTCTCTCACTCGTTCTTATTTACTCGTGCTCTCTCTCATTCATTAATTCACTCGTAATCATCATCGATCATCATCATCAACGGTTTCAAGACTGTGGCCGGCTCAGTTCAATAAAAGGATGGAGATCTTTTTTTAGCCTTCCACCATTATTCCTAATTTAATCACTTCCATTACTCTCCTTTCACTTGCAATATTTCTGTTATCTGCTGCTCCCATGTCTTGCTTGATCGCCTTTGCGGGTTTTTTCCTAAACACTTCATCTCCATCATTATCTTTATCCTTTTCCATCCTCATTACATGCCCATACCATATTTGATTTACTTCATCTAGTATTTAATGTACCCCCTGTACTCTCATTCTTTCTAAAATAGCTTCATTTCTAATCTTGTTTTTCTTCGTGGTAGCTAACATGCTATTCACAAACTTCATTCCCATGGCCACCACTTTCCTAGTCTTTATTACATTCAATGTTCATGTTTCTGCTGGATGTATTACAATGGCTACAAAGTACGACTTGTACAGCACTTCCACACACTTAAAGGACCTTCTCTTCTTCATAGGAGTTTCCTTAAATACCTATAGAACAACTCCCCCCCCCCACTTCCCTTCTATTATTAGATTCTCTCTAATCCCACCCTTCACCTCAATCACGCTTCCAAGATACTTTATATTATGTACCATTCTCAGCTCTACTCCATCCAACTTTATAACTTTATTAGGCCTTATCCTCTTCCTTCTAATTACCATCACTTCACACTTCAACATGCTAAATTTCATTCCAAACTCTTTCACCTCCTCATTCAATTCTTGTACTTCCTCTTCCTTCTCCTCAATATCATCAAGCTATCAGCAAATCTCATGCCTTCAATTCTTTCCTCCTCATGTTTCCTCACGACTTTATTCATAACCATTTCCATTACAAATAGTAATTATGAGAGAGCACTCCCCAACTTCACTCTATTTTATTATTTGGAACCATTTCGTCCACCCCTTCTCCATCTTAACACAACTCATATTATACTCTGTTACAAACCTTTGCTCTCTATTTAAACGGTATCTAGTAATTTTATGGCTTTCCCTTTTTTTCTTGAAACTACTGTTCACCAGCTTCATTTCATTTCGTGCATACAATTCTAGTAGCCTTATACCTTCCTCATTTCTCTTTCCCCAACTACTGTCATGTTCCAGCACTTCCTCAAAACCTTTTCTCTCCTTTCTCACTTAGGCATTAAGGTGGGAGTTTAGGGAACGTGAGTTAACGGTAGTTTTTATAGCAAAACATTATTTTGGCCAACATAAGTACAATATGTCTTCACTAGAAACATAAAGTTTAAATTTCTTCCCAAGGTGACTTCAACAGCTTTTGAATATCTGTCAATAGTGTTCTAGAATTTAATGATAAACTTTTAAATTAAGAGAAAAAAGTTATCATCTAGTGACGCTATGTTCCTGACAGATATTCAAGAACTGTTAATATCACTATATGAATAAAATTAAACTCTATGTTTCTAGTGAAGCGATATTTGATTTATTTTGGCCCAAAAAGGGTTTTGCTATAAAAATTGCAAAAACACTGACCTTTTCTCACACCCTCTAAACTACCACCTTAAGGTCTTCCATAAACACTTGCCTTTATCTTTCCAAGTGTCTTTCTAACTCTTTCTCAATATTTACTTATCTTCCAAGGAACATCCAACTTACGATTCATACACATGCAGCAATTCAATTTGTTTTCCTTTGCCCATAGTTATCATTATAATATCTCGATCACTGATCAGCACCGTCTCCCCTTCTCACCTTATCCTTACTATCATCACTACACCATTTATCCGTTCTTCATCATTTACCATCCAGGGTAGGGTGAAACCATTACTTAACTCCAGAACTCCATTCCCTCTCCACTTAGTCTCACTCAATCCCAGGAAGTTTAGTTTCCTCTCCTTCATAATATCCACAATCTCCAATCTTCCAGTAAGTGTGCCAATATTTCAAAGTCCCTAATCGCAGCTTACGTCTGTCAGACACTATAAATATATATACTTTAAATAAAATGTATAAAACCTACAGTTGATAACTCAATATTTTTCTTAAAAAAAAAATAGAATTGTTTATTATTTAAGGTACAATTTTGCTTGTTTTTTAATCTATTTAGTACACATAGAAAATTCTAGAAGCATATCAACATGGTGTCCAACACTTTAACTCAGCCAGTAGCGTGTATGTCTACTAAGCAAAGGGTTCCTGGTTCGATTCCTGGCATGGTTGAAACATTTATCATAGGTGAAATGTGGGTTTCCCCTTTCACAGTAATGAATTAACGGCTGGTTTTTTTTTGTGTCTGTTCTAGATTTAACTTAGTCAAAAAGTCATGT
Source organism: Timema monikensis (assembly GCA_902151445.1). Lineage (NCBI taxonomy): Eukaryota > Metazoa > Arthropoda > Insecta > Phasmatodea > Timematidae > Timema > Timema monikensis. The sequence goes on from CABFVZ010001029.1 coordinate 220,984, forward strand.
GTTTATATAAACAGTCGGTTCAGCAAGTGCACGCTAAATACCTTGAATAAATAGAAAATAAAATATCAAGATGAAAACTTATCATTTATTCAATTTGACAACTCCATACCAAACTATTATCTCTTAGTAGGAAATTAGTATATCAGTCTCTTGAATTACAAATGGATAAAAAAATTATGGGTAGTTAACTATTTAAAGTATATTATTAAATTTAAGTGACCCCCTCTTCCCAATGATTTCTAGAGATATGTATGGGGGCGGTGAGGTAGGGGGTGGGGAGTGTTAAAAATCAAGCACCCATGAGTACACCAACCCGAAGGATGACTGCCTAGCCCCAGCGGTACCGGAGATACATGTGGGTCTTATGGTAATGGGTTGGGGAGTGGGGGGAGAGAGTTGATAGGAAATTTCATATCAATCAGTATAGTGGGTTTTGAGTGAAAGGGTAAAGTAGATTTGTAGCACATGATACAATGACATAGTAATTATTTCATAGTAGAGTAGTAGATAGTGAGCTAGTTGTTAAATGCAGTAAACACAATCGCCAATACGCTCTCCTATACTTAGTTTGTGACAAAGTTTCAAAAATCATTTATCAGTTAACTATTCTTGGATATTTTTTTGGAAGAACTAACATATATTCTTATTTGTCACGTAAAACAATACCCAGGTACCCATTTTAAACAAAAACGTTAGAGGCCTTTTACATCATTAATCAGTAAACTAACCTTGAACAAATTCCTCCTCCCAAAACAAGTATATACAGTGTTATTTTTAATGTCAAAAATTACCCAGATATTTGTTTTAAACTAAATCAAAGCAATTTTTGAAAAAATTCAAATTTTCAAAAAAACAAAAATTCATTAGTAAACTACTCTTAATTGAAGGGCCAGAATCAAAATTTAATAAAACATTCAGGGCATGGCCATATAACATCCAATTATTAAATTTGAGCAAAGTCTGTAAAACGTTTCTGCTCTAGAACAAGGAATAGACAAAGATAATTGAAAAATCCAAGTTTGTGTAGGGGCAGAGGGGTAGGGGGCAGGAGCGCACATTAAACTTCAAGATTCATCATAATCTCTAGGTGGAAAATGTTACCAAAAACAATGATTTTTATATATGAAAAAGTTAAAACAAAAAAAATCAAGCTTGGAAGTATTATTATTATTATTATTATTAGCACCACGTCTTACTACCCGTTCGGGTTATACACACTTACGCTAATATATACTGGTAGGGTGATTGTGAGATGAAATGGAGGACCTACAGTTTAACGTGGGATTCGAACTACGGTGAAGGCCTGGCATTCCACACATTCATAATCAGATAAATCTGTGCCGGAACCGAGGATTGAATCCCAGACCCCCAGCACAGAAGTGTGACACCTTACCCCCCATAGACCGCCAGGTAACCAAACTTGGAACGGATTAAAGACAGTTTGTTTCTATTTCATTTATTTGAGGTATTTAACATGCAATTTCTGAACCTACTTGTTATATCAACACACGAATTATAAAACTAACTTTTATTATTATTATTATTATTATATAGAGCAGACTCAACAGCCAGCCTCCAGCCGTTAATTCATCACTAAGAAAGGGGAAACCCACAATTCACCAATGATACAGTTTTCATCCAGATGGGGAATCAAACCCAACACCCTTAACTCAGTAGACATACATGCTATCAACTGAGCTAACGTGTCGGACGATTAATAACAGTTAAAGAGAAAAAAAGATCGAATAAGCTTATTTTATCCTTGCTTAGTTTAGTTTCCTAATATCTTTTAAGTTATACATAAAAATAATGGTAATTTATTTTTCTAGCAGTCCAGTTTTTATGAAAATACTTACTCTCGTGATCCACCATAACATCAAGCCCCTAACTAATAATTTGATTTTTTTTAAATATAAAATATGGATGATAAAAAAGGGTTATGTTTTAATTGTTTCTCCCTCCAGCAATGCTGACAATCATCATCGAGGATGAGAATGACAACAATCCTAAATTTCGCAGACCCTTCTATCGGCGTTCAATCACCGAGAACAGTAAGAATGGAGTGACAATAATCAATGTAGTGGCAGATGATGCAGACAAGAACAGAACCATCAAATATGCACTAGAAGGTAGGCATTGCTACTATTCCTGCACCAACAAATAAATAGTAGGCCTATGGTAATAAGTATTTGGAAAAACGTAACAAAAATAGTGGCAGTAATAATTATTCATATGTGTTTTGAAAATCTAGTTTAGTAATTAATTTTTGTTGTGGAGAAAGCATATAACATACCAACTTAGACTGATATAAAATTAAAAAATTACAACATGTTAATTTAAACACAAATAATAAGTAACTTTAAATTTTTAAAAGGTGTGTTTTAGTTTTGTTTTCTCTCTTTTGTTTTACACTGGCTGCTATCGTTTGTTAATTGGCGCTGTTTTTAGTTTTGGTTGTTTGTGTAATAGAGTCGCAGTGGTGTCCTTCTACTTCTGTGTAGCATTTATTAGATTGTTCTGGAAAGTGAGGAGTAGTGATGGGCACAATCGAGTAAAAATAATCGAGTTACTCGATTGTGTTGTGTAATCGGTTGTACTCGATTCTTCCGGGATTACTCGAGTAACTTTACTCGGTCCTTGTTATTCTTTTATTTACTCTTTTCTTACCAGCTGAGTGAGAATCGACCTTATAGACTGGACTGTTTACCATGCTATTTCCATTTAAAAGGCATATTCCCTTAGAGCTCATTTTTCACCAACAGTTTCTGCCGCTACGCAAAAATGACCCTTAATGGTTTAAATGTTGCCCATGCATTTTCAATACAAAATACTCGCAGATGTAAAGTACACAATCGAAAAGCATGCTAACTAAGGTTATAACATTTCCGATTCTTTTTAAAAGTACTCGATGAAAGTTACTCGATTCTTTTTACTCGCACCTC
>CABFVZ010001029.1:231381-241805 GCA_902151445.1 Timema monikensis
TTCCCCCCCCTCCCCCCCCCCCCCCCCAGAAATCCTTGTGGCAGCCCCGGGGTAACGTCAGGAGGGTTTTCCCAGTGGGCAGCTAAATCTCTGTAGAGATCGTTTGTGTGGGAGTGACCAGAAGTGAGGACACCCCCCTCCAAATCACCACACACTAAGAGGTTGGGTAGCTAATATCTTCAGGGAAAACTGGTCAGGTCACCTTCATGAGATACCCGCTGGAAAACTTAGGCTGAAAGCCCTTTTTAGGGTGATTCCTAAGGCTAAGCACATGACTTCCCCCAAGAGCCCAAACGGGGTGACTTAGCCTAAAAGCCCTTTTTAGGATGATTCCTATGATCGAGTTTTGACTTCCAATAGAGCAACATAGGCTAAAGCTCTCTTTGAGTAATAGAGATTCATAGGTTGTGTCTTAACGCCCTGTCATGTGCGCCCAGAACTCAGAAAGGGAGGAGACTACTCTATCTGATAGAAGAAGACCAAGGCGGGGGATTTTTCCCAGCTATCCGGTGATAACAGAAACCAATGTCAGTCATGGGGTCACCGGTCCTTTAATTGCTCACTACGCTCGAGAAGCAAAGCCATGATATGTTAGAGGAGCCTAGAGAGAGGCGTTTTTTCTCCAAAGATTGTCTGCCGGACTCTACATGGAGAGTTGATTCCACTTTGAAAAGTATCTGACTTATATGAGGTGTCAGACTAAAGACGAGGCGGTCGATCTTGGGCAACTGGGTGCTACTAACCGGTCGCAGCCAAACGGGCTCCAAGACAACTGGGCGCTTTTAAAATGCACTTTTATTGATTTTTTTTATTAATTTTTTTCTAAAATAATGTAACGCACGTTTTTAAGAATATAAAAAATGCACAATTTTTTCATATATTCTTTAATTAAAATTAAAAAGTGATAGGTAAAAACTAAAAATGAACTTTTTTTGTTTTAGCTAATCATATTTTTCAGCGCAACATCATATATTTTTAAATTACGTAAATATTAATTTTTGGAGTTGTTTAGAAAAATCTTAGTAGAGGAAACTTAATTAATTCATATTTATAAAGTTAACCTAACCTAACCTAACCAATGAAATGCATTAATACAAGACGAAGAATATTTAAATAAAATATGATGTTCTGCATAGTAAAAGAGTGCATATTTTGCTTTAACTTATCACTGTTTAATTAAAAAGAAAAAAAAGCATTGCATTATGGTAGAAAAAAAGTGATTTTTTTTTAAAGAAAAAGAGTGGGATTACTTTGGGCGTCCAGTTGTTCCGGCACCCAGTTGGCCGGATCCACGTGGAGGTGTCCTTTATTTTGAAAACATCACACGCTAGGTGGCTTTTCCCACTTTTTGTCTACTTGGACAAATATTCCAAGTCCACAGAGTAACAAGAGTTTTATTGGCATAAAACACGCTTCGGTGGACGCATGGTCCAATAAGCTACTCTGGCAAAAGACTGGACAGCCAATGACGGTGAGATCATTGCTATATCCCAGTCGGGTGTACTGAAGGTGGTTTTCCTCGATGGTTTCCCACCCTCTTTCCCCGAAAATGCGGGTAAACGTTCTCTAAATCCAACTTTCTTTATTCCTGACCCATTAGAGTAATTGTTACGTAAGCATACAACCCAACACGGTATTAAGACGCAAAAACACAAAACAAATATACATAGTTAAAGTACTTAAAAGATTAAAATGCAATGCAAAATGGCAAACGATTCAGAAGCAGAGTGAAGAAAATAATTGATGAAATGCATATTTCACAAGTTTCTAGCACGTTCAACAACATACCCTAGGGCTTATAAGTAAAAGCTGTGCACCACAACAATTGTTTCATGACCTAGGGTTATCACAATTATTATCTTTCTTACTTGTTTAAAAAAAAAGTAAAAATACACTGGCTCTAGAAGAAATTAGTCAAAAATTTTTCAAACATATTTTAGAACTACCAGATGGCCTCAGTTTGCTGTCTAGGATTGGGTAATAAAGTAACTAGCCTAGTAATATCTAAAATCTCTCTTAAACATACAGTTTGCTTTATGATTTGTACTCTCCAAATGCTGAAATGTTATCCTGTAAATAGTCTCATCCCCTCAACTCAATTTATTTTTAATGTTTAACACTGATTAATTTGTGCTTTCAAGGAACTGAAATCGTTGTCGTAGAAGCAAGGGATGCAGACTCTGGAGATTTCGGAAGAATAACTTATTTGTTGGATCGTTTATCATCACAGGTAAATCATATTTACTTAAGTAAACGAGACGTGGATTAATAAAATTATGAATTTTGATTGTTAATTCAATATAATTTGTCATGTACTAAAACTAGAGCTACACTTATATTTTTAAGAATTCTTCACCACACATTAAACCAAATGAATACGTACCGACTCGGGTCAATGTTATGCTAATTCCAATAGAAGTTAGTAATGGAAGATTGCGTGTTAACGTCTCTATTGACCTCCACTAAGAATAAATCGCTCAAAAAGACTAGAACAGTGATAGCGCAGATATTAGCTGAATAAGCCATTACAAAAGCCTAGCGCAAACGAACTTTGGGGGAAGGAGCGGAGTCTCACGTGGGTCTCATACGCACGCTACGCTGGATACCATCGCCGAGGGAACTGAATGGTTACTATTAGGAAACAACGTTGTCATTTTATTGTTTTAGTGTGGTCAACCTCCCTCAAATATAATGCAAGTTTCGCAACGCTGGTTAGTCTAGATTGCCAGTAGCTCCTTATCTCATCACACCACCTTCATACATAATTGAGAGCGAGGATATTTGGCCACAGTTTACTGAAAGAAAGAGAAGATCTCCATAAGAGATGCAATTCCCTCAGTAATTATTTTGGGTGTAGTTCTGTATTTAGAAAGGCGTATTGTTGACTCTGTCTAATGCTGTGCTCTTCCACGAGACAAAAAAAACTACTACTACCACCCTCACTTCCATCCTTTAGTGGTTGTTTTGTGGTCATGAATATGAAAAGTTTGTTTTCACTTACATGTTATATCTTTTGGAGTACAAGGTAAAGACAACCTAAGCATATTTACTTATGTATTTCACATTTTATGTTTAATATAAATATAATAGCTAACATAGTGAAAAGTTTACATTTAGATTTATTTATGGTTTCATCAGTTGGAGGGCTAGTTTTTTTTATTTCACTAAGCTATGGGGACAATCTCAGGCATGCGCTACACGACGTGATATTTCCCCTCACATAATACAATGAGCAATGCTTAATTATGTATATATTACTTTTACTTTATTGTAGATGCCCAGAAATTACAGGAGGAAAACGGAGAAATGTAGATGGACACAACAAATACTACAAAATACAATAGATTCTGGAAGATAAATGAGAGAGAATGAAGGGCATACCTGATTCGCGAGCCCCCACCAAAATGAAGTCTGGAAATGTAGGCCTCTTAAAGTAGGCAGAAGTTCTACTTTTACCAAGAATTGGCAGATCATGCCATTAAATCAGCAAAACTATTTTTGGCATGTCGTCTATGTAACTTCGTAGTTTAGCATTGGAGTTTTTGCCGAAGCCAACAACTTTCCAAAGAACTTTAATGCATATTTAAGATTAGGTAGAGAAAATAAGATTTATAACGTTGATGAAACTGGTATAAATACTGTGCAAAAACCTGACGTATTTTAGCACCAAAAGGGTTAAAATAATTGGTAGATTAGCGGATTTAGGGATGGATTCCTTCACCGCTATGATGACCGTCAAAGTAAAATGCCCAGTCTTATCATCAACGTCAGGAGAATGGGGTTGATCAAATACGGCGATCTCACGAAATTTATCCCAATCAGCACGTTTAAGAACCCATTGTGGTACCCGTGCTATACCGGGAGGCTCTTAAAGTGGCGAAAGCATAATGGTAAAATGATCGCTGCCACATAGGTCCAAGTGAACCTCCCAAAGGAAGTGAGCAGCAATCCCGGGGCTACATAGAGCTAGGTCGATGGCAGAGGATACACCATTAAAGGTGGAGAAGTGTGTCTGGGTCCCGGTGTTCATTAACACCAGGTTTCCCGAGACAAGAATATCCTCTACCATCCTCCCTCAAGCATCTATAAAATTAGATCCCTACACCAGGTTATGAGCGTTAAAATCACCCAAGATAATATAGGGGGCGGGAAATTGTACAAAGAGGGCTTTTAGGCTCCTCTTTGAAACACGTTCACCTGGTGGGAGGTAGATGCAGCATACTGTCAGATACAGAGCCAGGGATATTCGGACAGCAATCACTTGGAAATCAGATACGATGTTAATATGTTTGTGTTAGATATGGCTTCGTGCGAGTATAGTCACACCTCCACTAGCCCGATCAAAAGTCGGTACGATAAACATCGTACCCACGAAGCATCGGGTTGTCAGTTGGGCGGAAGTGGGTCTCCTGCAAACACAAGATGGAAGGATGCCGGGAAGAAACCAATTGTTTAATTTCCTCTACACGAGCATAGAAACTCCTACAATTCCATTTTAGTAGCGACATTTGATCAAATATACAATATTAATACACGTAATCCATAACACTACCTCTTAAAAACATAAATTGGTTTAAGACCTTTTTAGATCCTCTTGCGCTACCAATATCTCTTGGACCTCTCGCTTTAGGAGAGGTTTTTGTTTATCCAGAAGAGACTTAGATGTTGGTTCCTTGCGTGAATGCTTATTTATAGTCTTCGATACTTTTTTATTCAAATCGGCCGTCCCTCTCTGCGCTTTCCTCAGAGCACTAGTGGGACGTACCTTTGAGTCCTCACCTTCCGCGCCACCAAACCTAACCTCTGGTGTCCTAGATGTGAGTACGGGCAGCGTTACAACATCCTTAATCAATGTCTTTGCCCGAGGAGGGCTCGAGGGTTCAGGGTTGTGCCCCAAGGAGGGCTCAGGAGAGTTTCCCAAGGAGCTGTCGGGAGTGTTCCCCAAGAAGGGACCTTCGGGGGTATGGGTGGGGGAGGCGACCTCTGTGACAGTGTCATCTCCTTTAAAAATTCCGGCACCATCTCAGTTGGCATGTTATGACTATTATTGTCTTGAGTAGATACCAATGGCACAGGTCGCGTAAATGTTTTAGAAAGATTATCTGCGCAATGGCAGTTGGGGCAGTTAATGTTCTGGCTAACAATCTGACTATATGATGTTTGAAATATCGGAGCTTGACTCGATACATATTCTTTACGTGCCTAGGCATAAGGGATCTTCTTTTAAGTTTGAATCTCCAGGACTTTTTCTCTGCCTTCCTATTCGGACAGGCCCGAGACCAAGCAAAGTGCGGGTCCTTGCAGTTAACGCAGAACTTAGAAGACTCACACGGTGTATCGTGAGCCTCCTGCCCACAATATGCACAGATTGGCTTGCCATGGCATCGAAACTTCGTATGCCCAAATTCATGGCACTGAAAAGAGCGCCGAGGTTTGGGAGCATACGGCTAGTCCCTGAGCACGTGGGAGCCTGCTCGGAACTCCTTTATAAGGGTAGGAGTCACAAAGGTTATAATATATTATGTATCCGTCTTTTTCTCATTTCCGTTCTTTTTAATGACGATGCGATACACTTCGGTGATGTGCTGTGGGGCGAGCTCCTCACAGATCTCCCCAACGCTCACGCAGTCGAGGTCATAGCAAGTGACCACTCCCTTGCAAACATCGAGGAACCTGTGGGGTTCAACCTTTACCTTAAACAGGGTCGAGTTGCTCAATGGAATTTCATTAATAGCCATTATACACTTTGATTGAACATCCGTCATTGTTTGGATCAAAATTGTGCCATCGCGCAGCTTTCTAATTGAAACATATGATTTTGCTGCACCATTTATCACTCTTTCGAGGATAAATGCAATGAGACGCTTAAGTTTTTCATCATAATAGTTTCAGCCATGCCGTATTTGGGGACAGCCCGCACAATACTTAGATCGTAGACCCAGGGTGATCCAAGTTGGTTCTACCACATGTGGCCCTGTTAACCCTCCCGACGGGAAACCCCACACAACGCTAGACATGACAACCTTCACATGGGGCATCGCCAGGAGAGAGGTCGTCGCAGTAAGTGGGTGGGTGTAGGAAAGTGCCACTTTTACGTCCGGGCCCTCATGAACGCAACCGATCTTTTCTCAAGGTAGCGTACCCAGTTATTGTCATCCCTAAGGCCCTTCTACTAATATATTACAACCAGCGCACTTTCATTTAGGAGCTTAATTGCAACGGTATCCAGTAATTGTCCGAAAAGAGCCAGGTTAGTAGCCAAGGTCGTCAACAGAGAGGCCAAAGGCTTCCATGCAGGATGAACGGCAGGGAGAAGGGAAGAAAGAAGTAAAGAAAGTATAGAAGGGAGAAGAGAGAGAAGGGAGAAGATGGAAGGAGAGAGAGAAGGAAAAAGAAAGAAGAAAAGAGAGAAGGGAGAAGAAGGAAAGAGAGAAGGGAGAAGAAGGAAGGAAAGAGAGAAGGGAGAAGAAGGAAGGAGAGAGAGAAGGGAGAAAAAATGAGGATAAAGGAAAGATATAGGAAAGGTTTGTCCTACACGAGATACGTCCTTCACAGAAACCTCCCCTTTTAGTCGCCTCTCACGACAAGCAGGGGTTACTGCGGGACCATTCTAAACCCCGTCCCGCAAGGGGGTGTAGTATCTTGGAGTTACCAACATTTGAACATTACCTGCAAGGGCAATATTAATAAAATAAACTGTTAAAATGTAATATAACGTCAACATTAAAACATCTCTCAAGTTCAACAGTAGGTTGTGATTCATACTGTTCATACTGCTCTGATTATTTTTATTAAATTTTTGGTACAATTAATCTGTTTTAACAATGATACAGGCTTTTCAGTTCAAAACACTATCGGTTTTATAAATACAACTAAATAAATATTGATAAAAAATATGTACATATTATTGTATTTTCAATCACTCAATCAAATCTCTTAGGCTATTAGTGCAAAGGATATTGTGGTTATCCACTTCGGTGTCCACCTGGTCTAACGCACTACCCTCATAGTGGACTAGACTGCCGATGACGGGGAAACCGAGGCACGAATCTTGGTCGGGTGTACTGAGGTTTTCTACTCTCACTCCACGTAAATGTGGGTTCAATGCCTCTAAATATAACCTTACTAATCCCTAAAACAATTAGAGTAATAAATACATAAGTGTATAATCCCAACGGGTAATAAGACGCGGTGCTAAAAAAAAAGAAGGTGGTTATAGTGTGTTCCTAACTTCTAATATAATATATAGTAATGATCCACTAGAATACCACGACACGAATTAAAACATGGATTGAAAAAAAGCCCTCACTAATGGTTGGTCAGTCACAAATACATAAAGCCTTTATTGTTCCTGATCATATTTTAAAATATTTGAGCTCAAATAAAACATTGTTGTTGTCAGGGTAAATTTCAGATCCATCCAACAATGGGAGTGCTGAATGTTTAAAACATTTAACTCAAATAAAACATTATTCTTGTCAAGGTAAATTTCAGATCCATCCAACAAGAGGAGTGCTGAATGTTTAAAACATTTGAACTGAAATAAAACATTGTTGTATTCAGGGTAAATTTCAGATCCATCCAACAAGAGGAGTGCTGAATGTTTAAAACATTTGAACTGAAATAAAATATTGTTGTTTTCAGGGTAAATTTCAGATTCATCCAACAAGAGGAGTGCTGAATGTTTAAAACATTTGAACTGAAATAAAACATTGTTGTTTTCAGGGTAAATTTCAGATCCATCCAACAACAGGAGTGCTGAATGTATCAGACAGTCTAAACAGAGAGGAACAGAGCTCCTATATGTTGATTATAGAGGCCTGGGACAATTACCAGTTTGGATACGCCAATGGAGAGAGCAGGAACGCTTTCAAACAGATTGGGTAAGACAAGTTACAGTAGATAAACAGTTTAGTAGAAGATTGAAAAACTAAATATTTTAACATCTAATACATGCAACCAGTGGCACTGACTTCGGGGATGGTAGATGATTTTTGCCTAACCAAAAATTGCCTAGGAGGGGCATAATCTCATTTTGCCCCCCAAAATTCTCAACGTCGGCATTTTATTCATGTGTACAACAATTTGTTGAGAAATGTGATTATTGGTTTTTAATAATAATTTGCATTTTGAACAGTTAACAGCACCTTCCTTATAAGTAGCCTAACACTTGGAAGTTGCCTGGTTCACACATAGATAGCTATAGTGTACGTTCTCGAGCAGCACAATCTCTTTTAAGGTGCGGCCGAAGGGAGCGCGAGTAATTTTACAGTTTTTATAGAATTGAAATTTTTCGGCCAAAATAAATCAAATATTTCTCCAGTAGCAGCATAGAGTATTTTTCTGCACATGCTAGTATCAACAGATCTTGAATATTTGTCAAGAGTGTCCTAGAATTTCGTCAAAACTTTTTATTTTTATTTCAAAAGTTTTGACAAAATTCCAGGACACCCTTGACAGATATTCAAGATCTGTTGATATTAGCATGTGCAGAAAAATAAACTCTATGTTGCTACTGGAGAAATATTTGATTTACTTTGGCCAAAAAATGTCAATACTATAAAAACTCTAAAAATACTTGCGTTCCCTTCGGCCCAATTTCGAACGCAGATCCTGTGGTTAAGTTTTTCCTTCCAGCATGTAAATATCTCTTTAATACACAAAGAGTAATATTCACCTATTACAGATTTGTTTGTTTTGTTTTTCACTCCATATTCCTGCATTCCATTTATCATACCCCCTTCCTATAGTTCCCCACCCGCCACCAAAAATTACCTGAAGTCAGCGCCACTGCATGCCATTGCAATGCCTGAAAGATAATTAATTGTAGTTTGTCGACAAACTTTGTTTAGATTTTACTATTTTTATTTTGCCTATACAGCGTGAACATTGTCGATGTGAATGATGAGTCACCAGTGTTTGAACCCATTAATGGGTGTGTCACCATCACCGAGTTCCACGAGTTGCGGGAAGTGGTGACAGTAGTCAGGGCCACAGATGCTGACGATCCCAACACTCCAAATGGCCGGATACTGTTTTCCATTGTATCAGGAAATAAATTAGGTAGGACCTATTTTAAGCTAGTTTAATAATCAGTTGATCCTTTTAATAAATGTTAGTGGTGTCATTGGTGTAGATACAGGATGGGGCTGAAACAATTAAATGATTAGTTACTTGATAATTAACACTTTAATTATTATTATTATTATTATTAGCACCGTGTCTTACTACCCGTCCGGGTTATACGCACTTACGCTAATGTGTAATGGTAGGGTGATTGTGAGATGAAATGAAGGACCTACAGTTTAACGTGGAATCCGAACCACGGTGGCGGCCTGGCATTCCCCACATTCACAAGATGTCTTGTCAGAGGTGTAGGAAGGGTTTGGAAATCAGATAAATCTGTGCCGGGACCGAGGATTGAACCCCGGCCGCCAGCACAGAAGTCTGACACCTTACCCCTAGACCACCAGGTCACCCAACACTTTAATTGAAAAGTAAATATGCACCAGCTAAGTTAAAGCAAACTACATTACATACCACACTAGAGAGAGATAAACATCGAAGTTTTGACTATCGATGGTGGATGACCGATGTTTTCTTTTGTAGATTCAAAGTTCAAATTGGGGATGGACCTCGATAAAAAAAACGTCGATGCAAAAAAAAAAATTGTAACCAAAGAAAAAAAGGTATTTTTTTATTGATTTTAAAGCAATTTTAAAACACTTTCTCGCAATCTCAGAACGAATGAGATATTAATGTTTTCAATAAATGATGTTGAAGGTTCGATGTTTGCCCGATAAATCATCGATATTTTTATTATTATCTAACGTATCAATATACAGTATGTATATAAAGAATGATAAAATATGTGTTTGTTTAGGTGCATCATTGGATACATATAAAAAAACATCATTATGGTTTGAACATTGAAACAAAAAATGTTTGTAGGTTTCACGGGTGTCACCCCTACCTCTTTGAAAACGGTCTTCAACTACAGTTTAATGGGTTTAAAAGTAAAACTGTCGACTTTTGTTATATAAAATTGATGCTCTTAAATTAATAATCTTTCTAATAAATTTTATTGTTTTAGTAAGGACATAGATGTTTTTCATTCGATATCTTCCCTGCCAACAGTTTTTTTTATGTTAATTTAATAATATATTGTGCTTATCAAAGCAATCACTAAACAATATTCATATTCTCAGTTTAAGAGGTTCGATGTTTTTTTAATTTAAAACATTGATGGTTCAGGGTTAGAATCATCGATGTTTATAAACAAACTAGGCCTACTTTCAATATGATGCCCAAGGTACTTGAATCAAAGTTTTGACACTTAATTATTACGTGTCCAATGGGGGAGCCTGGGTCCCTCTGCCATTTTTGTTCTTTCTGTCTTACATAAGTATTATTTTGAACCCCCC
>CABFVZ010001029.1:241825-256387 GCA_902151445.1 Timema monikensis
ACCCCCCCCCCCCTCCCGCTCATCAGTAAAAATAAGAAAAGCTCGAGACCCCACTCCCCCTAAGGCAAAGCGTACGTAATCCTTAGCGCCCTCACACTTTAATTATTTATGTTTCACTCTCTTTTCTATCTAGCTTCAAATTTTTCTCCTTTCCTTCTGTGACTTATTTTTAACTTCTCTCTTTTCCTCTATCTATATATTTCTATGTTGTGCCATTTCTCTTTTTGTCTCTCTATATATCTCCCTTTCTCTTCCATATTATATCCGTTTGTCTCTCTCAATCTCACCCTATAACCACGTATTAATTTCTACTCTGAAGTCCAAAAATCATAATAAAAAAAATAAAAAATAATCTACTAATTTTCCATTTTGTTTATGTAGGCTTATTTAAGCTGGAAAACTTGGACTACTCGAGTGCTCGTATTGATGCTGTACACTCCCTCAAAGGACTTTATGGAAACTACACCCTTGTGGTGCAGGCGCAGGATTTGGGGTCTCCACCCAATGTTGTCAGTATGGAGGTGAACATCTGTGTGACAGACTTCAATGACAACGCTCCTCACTTCATCAGCCCACCACACAATACCACTATAAGAGTGGCGGAGGTATACAACATCCATAAATACCATTACTACGTCATACCCCAAATTCATAGCTTCTTTACATCAGCCGTCGTATGGCGAAGATCAAGTCTATTATAGAGTTATGTATCCTAAATTCGTTTATTACTATCGCCACCTTCCTTTAATTTTCTTTCTTATTCTCTTTTCGAGTATCTTCCCATTTATCTTAGTAGAGTGGTACATCAGAATTATTCTCTTATAATTCGTACACCTCTTCCTGTCTCCTTTCTTAAACATTGGTACTATAATAAAATTACCTTCCTCCAGTTTTCCGGTGACATGTTCTCCTGCCATAACACTCTTAGCACCCAGTAATAACCATTATAATTCTACTTTACTTGCAGTTCTTATGCTGTTTACATTTAGTTAATCCACACCTGGTGCTTTTTCTAGTTTCATCCTATTTAGTGCATCCTACACCTCTTTCCATGTGCGAATAACTCCCTCTTCTTCTTCTTCACTCACAACCCTTTCCTCTTCCGGGTTAAACATCTCAAAATATCCCCTCATAGTTCCTTTTCTTCTTCTCCCGTCTTAATATTTCTTCCTTTTTCATCCATTAATATAACTTGTTTTTTTCTCTTCTCTTGTTTCTTACTTGACTATATATAACACCACTTTACTTCCTTCCACATGCATTTCCAGCATATCATTCAATTTTGTCTATCTAATCCTTCCTGGCTTCCTGTATCATCTGCTTCACTCTTCACCTATTCTTTCAATAATCTTTCCTAATTCTTATTCTTAAAATTTCTTCTGAATGCTTTGTTCTTCACCGTTCTGTTCTCTTCTGCACGGATTCCATGACCCTATTCACCTGGCACTTGATTTTAATGATGAGCTTCATTTTTTTCTACGCGACAGTGTGGATGGAGTCATGTTTACTCCGTCTTTTACGTCAGGCAAGTCTTTTAAATTCTATCTAATTTTCACTCTTATAGAGTGGCTCACTAAGATATTATCTCAACAGGTGCATCCTCTCCAGACCATACTAATACTCATTTTAATTCCACTCCTATGGAGTGTCTCAGATGGATTTTGTCTCATTTTGAGATTTATGTTTAACATTCTAGTACAGATTTTAGAATTTGTTTGTGTTATTTTATATTCGTGCATTCGTCTGAAGATTTTGGCAGGTGAATTATTTAGTGTTATATAAGTTAGTGTTAGTAATAATAATAGTAATAATAATAATAATAATAATAATAATAATAAACTGTTTTCTTCCCTCTGTCGTTCCAACAGGGTGTCTCCTTCCACTTCCTCTTATCACTTGTCATTCCACATACCCCCTCTGAAGCTCCCACCAAACTTTCATTAAACCTCTCCCATTCCACCTCTACACTTTGCATTTCATCCTTGAGCATCTTTTTGCCTTTCTTCTTTACAATTCTCTTTCCTCTTCATTTTTAAGTCTCCAGAACCTTATCTCTTGTTTTTATATTCTATCATATATTCCCATCCCCCTATGT
The DNA here is from genome assembly GCA_902151445.1 of Timema monikensis. Classification (NCBI taxonomy): domain Eukaryota; kingdom Metazoa; phylum Arthropoda; class Insecta; order Phasmatodea; family Timematidae; genus Timema; species Timema monikensis. Next base: position 243,921 of record CABFVZ010001029.1, read on the forward strand.
CTGCCAACAGCAATCTTTGTTCACAATCTAGAGACACACTTGGTATGGTATCACCTTAACGTTTACAGTCTTCTTTTTCATTTCCTTGTCGATAAGGAAGTAGTGTTCCCCATTGCAACTATATCTAGTAATTGCTTTCCTTTTCTTCCAAACAAACTATTCGCCACATTCAGTCCATTCCATACAAACAGTTCCAGTAGCCTTCTTTCTACCTTCCTCGTTTCTATTTCTCCATCCGTCATGTCTTAGCATTTCCTCAAAACCTTCTATCTCTTTACCCACTTGGGCATTAAGCTCTCCCATCACATTACCCACTGGTGGAGCCAAGGGGGGGTCAGAGTTGACACCCAGGGCCTCGCTACCCACCTATTTGTACACACCTCACAGAATGATGTTTTTAGTTTGTTTAAGTTGACACTTCCTCTCAGCAAATATCTACAAACTGTAAACATAGACCTCAGCTTAGCAGTTCGGTCTCCAATTAATGTGAAAATCTCACTTGAGAAAATGAGAGAGGAAATTGAAGTACATTTTTCTACCTTGTACCAAACTGTTGAAGGTATCTAAATGAACTAAGTGTTCATGTTGCAAAACCTCAAATTGTTGGTCACTAGAGTAACAAAACAAATGTTCCCACTCAGAGCCCAGAAGATTACTTTAGAATAGCGATTTTCATACCATTCTTGGATGAATTTATAACTTCTCTAAATGATAAGTTGATCACTCACAGAGACATAATGCATCCATTTAAATCACTTGTTTATCACAGTGAACCAAATGATGTGGTGATGTCAGAGGTAATAAAATATGTTCAGAAATTGGCTCAATTTTACGATCTTCCCGAGCCCAACATTATTTAAGAGGAACTGACACTGTGGCGCAAGTTCATTACGTCATCCGATAAAAAGCCCCTAAATGCAATTGAAGCCCTTTATATGTAAAATGTGAATTTATTTCCTGTCATACAAGAACTTCTCATAATAATGGATACACTTCCCGCAACGACGTGCACAATTGAACGCTCTTTCTCGTCCCTAAAGCTGTTGAAATCATACCTGAGGAACTCCACAAGTGAAGACAGACTTAATGGGCTTGCTTTCATGTACACACATTCAGAGGTGTAAGTTACGGAGGATGAAGTTCCCAATGAACTTTCTATGAAGTCAAGGAAAATTAACATAAGACTAAAGTGAATTATTCTGTGAGTTAAGAGTGAGTGCAGGTTTCTTGTTTGAATGTTCAGATTTTAGTTCATAAAATTATTTTATATTTTATTATTTTATAATAATATATTTTATATTTAATAAAAATTTGTTTACAAGCAGCTTGTTCATAAAAACTTAATAGTTATAATTATTACAGAAAATTGACCAATTTTTAGAAATTCTAAATTATTTTGAATATTATTGTATTTATTTTGATGCATTTACATTTTTCAGTACTTAAATGTTCAAAATTTTCCGTGGGAAAAACCAATGGGACATAGCTTAATTGGTCAGTGAAACTACCCCCCTTCCCCCCTTCCTCCCAACACACATAAACGAATCCTGGCTGTGCCAGTGACCTTACCTTTCCTTTCCCAAGTAGCTTTCTAATTCTTCCTCAAATGTTTTCTTTCTATCAAGGGACATCCAAAGTGTGGTTTATTTCTTGAATGGCGATCTATAAAATAACTTTTTCTTTAAATTTATAAATTACATCATGATCCGGGAATGAAACCCGGGACCTTTGACTTTGTACGCCAGTGCTCTTACCAGCGAAATATCCAGGCTAGAATGATTATTTAAATCATCATGATAAGAGAATTTGTACAATTGTCATTGACAGCAAAAAACCCTCCCGATTCGAAGTTCGCTGCGTTATCTGATAGCTCGAGATATTAATTGATTGCTCAAATGTAGCTGACGATTTCCACACATCCACCACATACTCTTCCTTTCAAATATGAGTGAATAATGACCTTGGGCGCGGGAAGACTTCTGGATAGCTCAGTGGTAAGAGCATTGCCGTACAACGCCAAAAGTCCCGGGTCCGATTTCCATGTCCAGGTGTAATTTTTAAATTTAATTAATAGCTTTGCTATTTAATAAATTATAAATAAACTATTTGTTGCATATATATGTGAATCAGATTGATATATTTTATGTATATACATGTGACAGTTATAATATATATAAAAATATATAAATATATATAAAGAAATATATATATAAAAAATATATATAAAAAATATATATATATAAATAGATATATATAAATAGATATATATATATAAATATATATATCAATATAAAAATATATATATAAATATATATATCAATATAAAAATATATATATAAATATATATATATATATAAATAAATATATATAAATATATAAATATAAATAAATATATAAATAAATAAATATATATATTTATATATATATTTTATGTATATACATGTGTGACAGTTATAATATATATATATAAATATATAAAATATTTGCTCACGTTTGGTAGTCCTATAATCTTGTTTTTACTAGAGTATTTTAATTATAAATATATAAGCAAACAATACTTGGATAAAATTGTTTCCATTTGAGTTGCATTTTGAATAACTAATAATTATAAAAACTAAAATACTTACTCTTGCTACTATTATCTCTTGATGTATCTTTAAGGTGCAGAGTACATTATCTCAAGAAATAAATTATAGGTGAAATAAAAAAAGTATAGGCAGTTACATGGTTTCATTCCTCCCATTCATGATAATCTGGATTTTGCCGGAGACGGGGAGAGATCAGGGCTCAAATCCCGTTATGATGGTTTACCACTCTGACTCCACGCTAATGTGGTCACATTTCCTTATAAATTATATCTCTCTCTCATCCTTATCTCACTATAGCTTAATTAATGTATGCACATGACTCAAACGTATTTTAGTAAAACGCTGTTTGAAACCCCATTCAATAAAAAACAATGAAATTCAAAATAAGGTAACATTGTTTCTGAAATCTTTGAAATCCAAACTTTACCGATTTTTATAGTGATATAAATCTTAAATTAATGATTATTGTTTTTAATGAATCAGATAGCGGAAGCTATCATCTATGCATTTTAGTGAGGATAGCACCTTTTAGATATCATATCCTGAAAATTGAAAAATGACACCTGGACACGGGAATCGAACCCGGGCGTACTAAGCCGAAGGTCCCGGGTTCGATTCCCGTGTCCAGGTGTCATTTTTCAATTTTCAGGTTCAGATTATTGTTTTTAGTTAATTGTCCTACTTAAGATGATAAATAGTTGCTTGCTGGTTTTACTGAAGAGAGTTTTGACGTGCAGTTGAAAATGTTAATGTGTGCCCCCAGAATGCTACATTAGGCAGCACAATTATCCAAGTGCATGCAACAGATGATGACATTGGCTTGAACGGCGCAGTGAGGTACCGACTCAAACAAGACTTGATGGGCAATTGGAGAACTTTTTCTGTGGATTCGGAATCGGGGATCATAGTGTTAAAACAACCCCTAGATAGAGAAAAACAAAAAATCTATGAGGTAAGTTTCACATTGATAAGTTTACTGGATTTATGTTATTTATTAGATAATCATGAATATTAGCTGTCAGAAACTAGTATTATTATAAACCATTAAAAAGTTAAAACAGGTTGTTGAATCATCTGAGAGTAAAAGTGCAATTTTATACTCTTTCCTGAATGTGTAAAACCATTTAGTGGTAGAGATTTGCTTAGTAAACAAACTTGGTCCACAAAAAGTAAATTTCTTATAATGAGGCTCGGCCTGAAAATCCTGTAATTTTTTGTGGCCAAAACTTTGTCACAAAAGTAGAATGTCTAAGCAGTTATTATAAAATCAAATCTTGTTGTAGAATGTTTTCAAAGTTTGCACTCAAGTTTTGAGTTTCATAAACCAAGTTTTTCCCCCAACAGATTCGCGTGGAGGCATACGACCTTGGCATCCCGACCCCTCTATCGTCTGATCTTGACCTCACGGTTTATGTGAGGAATATTAACGACTATGAGCCACAATTTCTGGTTGATGAAATGGTCATTAAATTCACAGGTATTCCAAAGATGGTTTTAATTAATTAATAATGAGAGCTCGTGTATTTGAGCATATGAGACGCAAGAACAATCAATATTTTGGTTAAAATTTAAACCGAGTTCACCGGCATGTAATGTTACTTAATTTAATAAAGTATACCTATGTGACCATGGGTGTTGGGAGTGATACTCTGCAACGACCTAAGTTATGAAAATTGCTCCAACTTTTACTAAACATTATAAAAAAACATAATGTTTTAAAGGAATCGAGTAGGCAGTAATAGATTTTGAGCAAGCGCAATAACCTTCTGCCTTCTCGCAAGTCACCTAATTTGAGAGCCACCCGTACACACACACACAACTGAGCCATAAAGGTTCTAAATAAATTTGGTTGTTTCCCTCGTGGGCATGACCCGGGGGAATATTTCTCACGGTACAAGGGACACTTGTTGGCCCATGTTTTATGAGGTGAATGATTTTTTAAATAGGCTTGCAATCGGGGATAGGAGCTCTTCAGTGGTTTCTATTTGGCGTTCAATGCTGGTCAGTCACGAAGCAACAAACATAAATAAATAACGTTGGCAGAAACAAATAGTTATACATATACTAAACCTCAATAAAATAAAAACATGACACCCAACATAACATAAATAAAGTAAACATTAGTAAAATAAAGCAAATCAATAAACAAAATTGGTAAAAATAGGAAATTATATTGTGATCCTCCTCGGACATGGAATTCTCATGATAAGGGACAGTAGTTGACGCCTCTCTTATGACCGGTAGATAGAGTCTCCTGCAAACTTGGTGGCGGAATAGATATTGTTTATAGATGTGAGAGATCAGCTGGGGAGTGATGACCATCATGCACCTCTCAAAAGGAGCCGGTTGGTAGTACCTACTATATAGCTCCGGTGGTCTCAGTTTGATCTCTACATATTCTTGCTGACCCTCTGATGTTCTCGGTGCTACTCGAGGAATTCTTCATAGAAAGCACTTAATATCCTCTGCTGTCCTCTTACTGGTCTATCTGCGGCCGACCAAGTACCTGAAGGACTCCCGGCGCTTGAGTTTTGTCGGTGTGATACTCAACAGGCCACCGACAAGTAATCCTACTAGAAAACTGTGTTTCATTTTTTGTTTTGCTGCCCGCTGGACTTCAGCTTTCCAGCGAGCACCGGAGGAATACCCCGTCAGAAGAAGTTCACGACTCCTTGAATTGGGAGCCTACTTATTTGATCCCAACAAACCACCGATGAGTAACCACCCTGAGATAATTGCGTTTCCCCTTTTCGTTTGCTGCCCGCTGGACTTCAATTTTTCAACGGGCACCGGAGTCTTGTTGTATAGTAGTGTTCTCGAGATGTCATGAGGGTTTCAGACGTAAAATTGGCACTTTATGTTTGTACTGGAGCAATATTTTATTTATTTTCACCAAAATAAGTTTTGGCATAAAAAAATGCAAAAACAATGGCTTATTCTCACGTCTCCTTCCATTCCACCTTAAGTCTTCAAATTGAAAATGTGAATGTAGTATTCTTTTAATGTCCAATACTATTATTATTATTATTTTTAGGGTTTATAAGCCCGTCGACACAATGAGGTCATTAGGACCTTACACAATATAAAGATAGTAAAATCCTCTTAGGGGAGAGACATAATAGCAAATTCACTTGCCAGAATCGGCAGGTGAAAAAACAAGATAAAACAAAAACATACACATGTATATTAAAATTTGTATACATTGTAAAAATAAATCTCAATATGAGATACCCATTTGAACACTCCATAGGAGTGCTCAAATGGACTATTAGTACAAATTGAGTGATACACCTGCTAAAAAAAACTACAGGTGTATACACTACATTAAAAGTCCAGAATAAACATATTAAAATATAAAATGTTAAAAGACAAAACAAACATATTAAAATATAAAATGTTAGAAAGACAAAACAAACATGTTAAAATATAAAATGTTATAAAGACAAAACAAACATGTTAAAATATAAAATGTTATAAAGACAAAACAAACATGTTAAAATATAAAATGTTATAAAGACAGAACATACATATTAAAATATAAAATGTTATAAAGACAGAACATACATATTAAAATATAAAATGTTATAAAGACAGAACATACATATTAAAGTATACTAAAAGTATTTAAAAGTCTAAACAGCATATTAAAGTACACTAAAAATGTTTAAAAATTCTCAATATGAGACATAAACCAAATGAACCACTTTATGAAAGTGACTAAAATGACATTTGAAATAGTCACCTGGCGTATAACATGGAGTAAACAAATAATTTCATCAACGCTGTCACGCAATAAAAATCGTAGGTCACCTTTAAAATCAAGAGCCAGGCGAATAGGGGCACATTTGCGACACTGAACCAAAATGTGGCACACACTGAGGAGAGCATCGCAAAGCTCACACACTGTAGGTGGATATCTTTTTAATAAAATACCATGAAACAGGAATGTATGCCCGACGCGGACTCTTGTCACGATGACCTCCATTCTATACTTTCGTATCGAAGAGGGCAACCACGACACACCATACCTGATCGACCACAGCTTGTTATGATCAGGGGATGAGACCCACTGCTCGTGCCAGGTGCGAAAGACCCCACGCCAAACATAGCACATTAAATCTTAAAACATAACATCCAAACTCACCTCAGGAGGGCGATGAACCACCTCCTTGATTGCTAGGTCCGCCAGTTCATTTCATTAGAGACCAGCGTGACCAGGAATCCAGCAGAAGGAGAACCGGGTGATTAATAAATCGATTTTTAAAATTTACTCGTGTATCATCTGCACGAATGGATTCCAGGAGTACAAAGTGGACAATGCCAACAGAGCACTCATGGGATCTGTGCAAATGAGAACAGAACGGTGACAGCTAAGATACACAAAACACAAAGATTTAAAAATGGCGTATAGTTCCGCCGTAAACACTGGATTCACCAGGTAGACAGAATTTAAAATTGGATCTTTCCACAACAAACGCACATCCCACGGAGGCTCCAGATTTAGAGCCATCAGTCAGGATGCGCTTAAAACCCTGAAAGCGAGTGGAGAGGAGCTCATTTAAGGTCCTCTCATATATAATAATCGGAGTGGTAACATCAGGGAACTTGGCAAGATCAAAGTGGCATTGAGGCAGGCGTATCTTCCAGGGAGAAACTCAACCTGGAGATGTGGCGATACCCTTCCCGGCAGGACTTTCTCACACGGGTCGAAGACCGATACCATCCGAATCCCAACCGACCTTGTACTACGCCATTTGGTTTAATACAAGACACGATTTGGAAGATGGAACACAGGGCGGTAGGAATCATGCTCTAGCATGCAATGTAGTTTTTACACATAAGATGCCAGAAAATAGGACCGACGGGAAGAAAGAGGGGGCTCACCGGTGTCGGGACAGATTCTGACGACCGTACTGGTACGAAAAGCACCAGTAGCCAGTCGAATGCCAGAGTGGTGGACACTATCTATCATCTTTAACGCCAAAGGTCTAGCTGAGCCATAAACAAAACTGCCATAATCAAGTTTTGAACTTAACAAAGCCTTATATAGGCACATCAAGGTTTCCCTATCAGCACCCCAAGAGCGAACACTAACCAACTTATGCAAATTCAATGCTTTGACACATCTCGCTTTCAAGTCTTTGATATGGGGAGTCCAAGTGAGTTTAAAATCAAATAAAAGTCCCTGGAACCTTAAGGTTTCTGAGACTGGTAAAACAACGTGGATCATTAAAATATTGGGAGCCTGACTGTATTCTGCGTAATCTCTGGAAGTGGACGACTGTCGTCTTGGCTGCGGAGAAGCGAAAGCCATTACTCGATGCCCACATCCATAGATTGTTTACAGCGAGTTTTATTTGCCGTTCATCCTTGTGAACACTCGATGAACTGCAATAAATGGCTTAGTCATCCACTAAAAGGCAAGAACCGGCAGGTAAGCGCACGTTATCGACAATGCTATTTATCGCAATGGGGAGCCATGTATAACTCAAAGTATTGCCCTGAGGTAACCCATTTCCTTGAATAAAATCATCAGACAAAGTGTTGTTTAACCTTACCCGGAAGTGTATATTTGACATAAAATTATCTATAAAAACAGGGAGGTTCCCTTGGAATCCTAAATTAAAAAGGGTCTTTAAAATTCCGTACCACCAGGTGGTGTCGTACGCCTTCTCCAGATCAAAGAAGACAACCAAGAGGTGTTTTTTATGGAGGAAGGCTTCACGAACCACTGTCTCAAGGCGAACAAGATGATCCGCCATGGATCGGTTACGGCTGAAACCACATTGAACATTGGATAGTAAATTGCGGGATTCTAAATACCATATAAATCGTTTAATTATATATTTTTTTTCAATATTCTGCATACACAACTAGTTAAGGCTACCGGTCTATAACTAGTTGTCTTTAATTTATCCTTGCCATTTTTATATATAGGGATAACGATTTCCTACCGCCATAGTGATGGGAACTGATGAGATTCCCAAACACTATTTTAAAGATCCAACAGAAATGACTGTCCAGCAATTGGCGCAACATTTCATAGTGAATGTTGTTATGACCAATACTAAACGTACACTCAGTTTACCCTGAAAGGTAGGAGTCTTACCTTGACATATTATAGTGTTTCATAACTTACAGGCTACATCTTAGTGGAACCAAGTGAGGTAAGCTCGCTACCTTTCAAGCTAAACGAAGAGGACATTTGCCGAAAAAGGTTTCAAGACTATGAGGAGAAAATTGTCACAATGAGTACTAGTCAACAAAAGTGATTCCAAGAACAACGATGCTCATTACCCACCAATATTATTTATATTTTTATTAAGACAAATAGTTGTCCTCAGCATTAAATTAATTGTATATGTTATTTGTCAAAAACATTTGTATGGAGGGGAAAAAGTTGAAATAATGGTTCAGGCCAATAAAAAGACAGGATTATCTATAATGGGATTCTGATAATAGGAACCTTATCTGCAATCTAACTGGGTATGCAAGAAGGTTATTTCTACTTGAATCCTATTGTAGGAGACCATAATTGTGAAGGTGTTTAAAAATGCAAACAGAGATCCATCCTTCCAAAAAAACTATTTTCTCAAGTTTGTTATTGACAAAGTTAAAAAAAAACAATATTTGTAAATATATTCACTCCTTCAATGCTCCTTATGTCGTTTTTCATAATGGCTATGAGGATAGGGGGCGGCCCACGGGGAAAATATAAATGAGTATTGATTGATGTTATTTTTTAACAGTGATTCTAGTCTACAGAAATGGCAATATTAAATGTGAGGGTGTTTGAACTATACTAACTGAAGACTCAAGAAGCATGGATACCATCATGTCAGTACCACGCGGGCTAATTAACGTGTCTTAAGTTTGATACTCACGTGACAAAATGTTCTCTGTCGCAAACGACGCCCGGGACCCATGACCGTTCATGGGGTCTGAACCACGTCTATACAGTTCGCTGGATCTTAAAGCGAGATAACTACATCAATAGTAAACTTGAAGGATGTAGGTTTCTCCTTAATTGTTATGTCCTCTTGACCAAATGACTAGGAGCACATCCTTCAAATAGGGATAATTGGCAGCTCTTCACTCTAAAGGAGGCTTGGTCAGCATTGAACTGCATTCGATATTGTGTGTGAAATCCATTACTTGACTTACAGACAATCTAGTTCAGTAAGACTTCATCAATTACATATGAGAGAATATATGCAACTAGCTAGAGAGCATTACACTATTTGAATTTTTTTAAATATAATCTTTAATTTTTTAGGAGGGTGTGCACTTTAAAGCACTCTAGATATCTCACCACCGACAGGGATAAGTATGTACCTTAAAAAAAATTGTATTGACACATATGAATATGCTCATTTGAATTTGGTCTTTGTTAAAATGATGGTCTTACTACATAAGTTGTCCTTTTGCAGAACACATGCCAACAGGAATGGAGCGAAGGAAAATAGTGGATACAGTGGACAGAGATGAGGTGGATGAACTGGATGATCCCCCCACACCAGTGTGCTACTTTATAGTGGGAGGCAATGAAGGGGACTTTTTCACCATCGAGCCTCTCAGACATGAGGTTATGGTCAGTATTATAGAGAGCACAATTTTAGTGTACATACGATGGTTCCCCACTGGGTACCTTATCATGAGTATATTTTACAAAATACCTGAAAATATATGTTAAATTATCTCTCTCATTTTAATCATGGAAAATAACTTCGCTTTCTAAATTATATGTTGTACTGAGTGCTATTCTTTGTGTATCTTTACTCTTCAAGGCTATTTATGATGTTATTGAATTATTAGGAATCTTTTAATTTCTTAAGTTTACCAATTAAAAACAATAGCTGATATAATAAAATGTACCCTTCGTTTACCCTGAAAGATAACACGCTTACCTTGTATGGTTCTACTAAGGAGTAGCTTATTGGGCAGAGCTGTGGTGTAGTCCATAAAGGTATTCTTACTATCTTCCAAGGTAAACAAAGTGTACACTATCCGACTTTAAGGAATGTATTATTTCAGTATCCATGAATTAGACAAAAGTCAAGGTAGTCATCAAGCCCGTATCTGTTCCCATTTCATCATATATTTCGTTTGTGGAGGGGGAGAGAGAGGTAAACGGATCTTGCATGGTTTAAATTGGCTAACGTGGGCCTTTATTTAAGTATGTCATTTTTTGTGACTATCAGGTACTTGATTACTATAATATCCCTTCCCCCCCCCTCCACATTTTCTATGTAACGTATGTAGTTCGATTATGTAATTGACGTATGCTGATTTCACAATCTTACGGGAATCCAAAAAGGATTCAATGCAAAAATCGACAAAAAATACTGGAACGGGACGTGAAATGAAGTAAGATGGTGTTATATAGCCAAGTAAAAAACAGGGGGAGAGAGAAAAGACAAGAAGTTAAGAGTGATGAATGAAGAAGGAAAAAAGTTGAAGACAAGAGAGAAATAAAATGAACCATAGATGCAATATTTTGAGAAGATGTTCAACGGTAAAGCACCGGGTATGGACGAACTGACGGTGGAAGTTATAAGAACAGCAGTTGAAGTAGGTATACAAGGCTTATTCAAGGTGCTGAGAGTAATTTGGAAGGAGAACAAGGTACCTAGAGATTTGAAAAAGAGAGTTATAATACTTATTTTCAATAAAGGAGACAGGAAGAGTTGTACAAATTATAGGGGGATGACGGTGATGTGCCACTGTACGAAATATATTAGAAGATACTGGAAAACAGAATAAGAAATAAAGTGAAAGGAAGGTGGAGAGAGGAACAGCAAGGATTTAGGGAACAGAGGTTTATAATAGACAAACTTTGCCATAGGACAGCTGAAGGAAATAAGATATAAATATGGGAAAGACTCGGAAATGGTATTTATGGATATTGAGAAGGCATATGATAGAGTGGATCTAAATAAATAAGAGGCTGAAGTGGAAAGAGGATTTGTAATGGGAGGGAGTGAAAAGCATATATGAGGATAACAGGAGTTGTGTTAATATGGAAAGTGGGAGGATGGAGTGGTTCCAAATAAAAAATGGAGTGAAGCACTGGAGTACCCTTTCCCAATTATTATTTGTAATGGTAATGGAAATTGTTATGAACAAAATAAAATGACAGGAAAACTCGGGGAGGAGAGAATGAAAGCCACGATGTTTGCTGATCGACTTGATGGTATGGGGGGAGAAGTAAGAGGAAGTATAAGAACAACTACAATACTGGAATGAGAAAGTGAGAGCGTGGAATGAAATTTAGCGAGGCAAGGTGTAAAGGGATGGTAATGACAAGGAAGAGGATAAGGCCTATTTAAGGTATAAAGTTGGATGGAGTAGAACTAAGAAAAGTGCTGAAAGTAAAATACCTTGGAAGCGTGATTGAGGTGAAAGTAGAGCGGATGTATTGAGAAGAGGACAACAGGAAGAGTTATTCTATAGGTGTGTAAGAGACCTGCTATGGAGAAGAGAAGTGCTCTTGAAGTGTAAGGAAGTGTTGTACAGGAGGTACCTTGTATCCATTGTCGCATAAGCAGTAGGAACATGGACATTGAATGTAAGAGAGACTATAAAAGTGGAGGCCATGGGAATTAAGTTTTTGAGGAGCATGTTAGCTAACACGAGGAGAAACAAGATTAGGAATTAAGTTAACCTGAAAAGAGTGGGAATATATGAGATAGTAGAGGAAGCAAGACTGAGATTGTATGGGCATGTAATGAGGATGGAAAACGAGAGGATGCCAAAGAATATAAAATGTTGGAAATGAGTATGTAGGAAAAATTATTATTGTTTAACGGCCCATCGACACATCGAGGTCATTAGGGCCTTGAAATATATTAAAAACATAATAAAATCCCCATAGGGGAA
>CABFVZ010001030.1:0-74165 GCA_902151445.1 Timema monikensis
GTCCACTCTTCGTGGTTGTAGACTTGGTGTTATTTAACTCATATTTGCTTCTTGCTTGTAATGTTGATCTCAAGCAACGTTACAATACGTTAAGCCATGTGATTTCATGTTGTCACTTTTAATAGATATTATGATGAGCTAAAAGATAAAGAAAGCTAAGATAAGAGCTAAATGCTAGAAATTATACCTGCACATAAATTAAGCTAGGATTTTATAAAGGGGGCATCCCTTGAAAATTTAATCATAATGGTAATATATTCTAAATAACATATAATAGGAGACTTAATATTTTATCAACCATGAATAAAACACTACGACTATAATAAAAATTAGATATTTCCTTGTCCTGCCAAAGTGTTATGTACTGTACGTGTATACATTTCTTCGTTCATAAAATATACTTAGTTCATTATCCCGATTAAATTAGTCCTTTGGGAAGAGGGTGAGGATAGTATGCTATAAACGGTGTTGAATTTTGTAATTTAACCCTCATCACCTTGGGAAATTTAGTAAAATTAAGTTTAACAGTCAAGACGAACATATATTATTCATACATAGATTTGTAGGTATAATGTTTTAAGATACTTAGTCTAGTAATGTTTCAGTAAAACTATTTGTAAAGGTTTTATTATTATAGTCTAGATAAACTCAATAAATAAATATTCAGCAATTTATATACTACTTTATATTAATAAAGTATAAAATTATTTTAATGTTGATACACTTTTAATAATTATGATTATATTTTCACCCCACAATGACCAATATGTGTGATACTTTTAGCTTATGAGTCTTTACTTATAGAAAGTACAATTTTAAATTGTATACATTCTACTCACTGTCCCCATATGTGGAAATATGGGCTAAGGCTGACATTCTGGTATGTTATTTTGTTTTACAATTATTTATTTTTAAGACTTACAAACTGTTTGAAAATTTATTTACTTATTAAAAATACGCAGTAAGTTTTATACAACGATCTAAATTCTTTCTCTATAGTGAACTACCTACGAGAAGAACAAACTTGGATCAGTGACGTCACATAGCACGAATTCTTCATTTACTACGCGTGGCGTGCAGGTAGGTTTTATGCCCACTGGTCCAAATGTTATAAAACTAATCCAAGCGAAAATTCGCTTACGTGTGGCGTCAAGTGGAAAGTGAAGTTTATTTACTTAACATTGTGTCGGGTTTTACTGGGAGGTTAGAAATCTCTTGTTTGTTCTGCTTGTATCTACAGGTATTGTATAAATGTACACGCTTGAGAATAGAACATAATGAAACAGTTGGCTACGGCTTTATGCATTCGAACGTTCTCTGTGTACCTTATATATTGTGAACCAAGTTACACATTTCAATCAATAAATAGTCATTACTCAAACTTCAAGGTATTTTTAAAATTATACTCAGGTTCACCCATAATGTTCAAGAAGATTACGATTATTTTTTAAAGTTACTATTTTGATCATTTAAACATGTATCATAAGACTTCTGTGGTGAATAATAAACTTTTTTTCTTTATTTTTAATTCTTTCTAGTATACGTTCAGTGTCTTCTAAATATATTTACCTAATAACAGTTAACATAAAGAAGTATAAAAAATTGTGCTTTTGTTGGGCGCCACTCATCGGATCTAGGTGAAAATTAGTAATAAAAAAAACATTTACCTCGGCTAATTCAGACAGTGGCACAACGACTCTCAATGCTTGAGACCACTGGGGAATACTTAAAATAAAACATGAGCAATTTAAATAAAAATGGATTGTTGAAATAAAATATAGTAAACTAGACTACAATAAAAATAAATGTATAAAACAACAATTATTGCAACTTTTGTGGGGTTATTATTGTTTCCTTTTTTACCACATCCCAATCCTACCAATGGAATTCCGAATAGCTATAATTCTAATTTGACAAAATAAAATAGTATTGTTGAAACAAAAAAGAGGAAGAAAAAAAATCAATAAAATTAATATTTAGACATAATATAAAATGTTAATTAATTCTCTGAATTAGATAGTCTTTCTGAAAGTTCTTACATGGATTCTGGTTTTTGATAAAAGAAAAAAAAATATGAATTTAAATGTGGAAAAGTTGGCTTGACCTCACCAATGAATTAGTCCATACTGAAACAACACCAACTTCAGAAATTCGTTTCACTTTATTAATGTTAACTTGGCCACAATTCTTAAAAAAATAACAGTCTCGCTACTGCACATACACTTAGCTTTCCATTTGCTATTCCACTTTACTTTACACCCATTAATTCACTTTAAAAATAAATTAAATTAAGATTTCCACAGATTTTACTCCATTTTATATCAACACCGAGCAAGAAGACCCTCGTCTTCTCTAGAAAGTCTTCCAAAAATCAAATTTATAAACGTTCTATTTATTTTCTTCCATGTCCAAAAAGAAAACTAATATATTAAAACAAAGGATAAAATGTTGGTTTTGAACTAGAGATGAAAATCAAATAAAATGCAGGTTTAGTATAAATATTGAAATATATACCATTGTGAACCATGTTTTTTCATAAAAGAGTTCAAATTTTTATTTTAATCTTTCATAATTGAAAGCGCGCTAGTTTGGAGTTATTTATATCTTTCTTCTTTTACTTCTTTTACAATCACGAGACCCGTAGCTCACTTGTTTGACAGATCTGCGCATGCGTTTAAATAAATCATGGCGTACCTTTAAAATATATTAAAGAAGAGTCAACAATCTTTTTAGAAGGATAATTAATATGTTTAATAAAATGTAAGTGTTCTTCCTTAAGTGAAAATCCCTTATTTAAATTATTTAAAACAATGTTATACGTTGTTCCGTTCGTCCTTTTGTTTTTATTAAATGGATGAAA
This sequence comes from Timema monikensis, assembly GCA_902151445.1. Classification (NCBI taxonomy): domain Eukaryota; kingdom Metazoa; phylum Arthropoda; class Insecta; order Phasmatodea; family Timematidae; genus Timema; species Timema monikensis. Next base: position 2,861 of record CABFVZ010001030.1, read on the forward strand.
ATAATTATGTTTTTTTGCTAGGCTTGTTAAGTGTCGGTCGAACTTTTAAGTGCTTAATTTCACACGAAAATAGATTGGAAACTATTCATAAAAAGTAGATAATATAGGGAAATACATGGTAGGGTGGCAAATAACGTTACTCTTTAGACTAGTGATTTTCAACCGCTTTGTGTTCGCGACATGCTTTCAGGTACTTGAATTTATAGCAGTACATTGGAAGGGAATTAAAACGAGAGGAATTTTTTAAAACAAAAATAATGTAAAAAAAAATTATTGAACTTTTACTTAAGAGTTTATATAGTTTGTATCTTTTCTTTCTCACAGCCTCTTGGATGGAGAAAATATTTTAATCGTCATAAAATCGATTTTGAGGTATATCAACATTTCATGATCTATTGACCCCTAAATGTTGTGTTTGTAATAAAGTTTATCTCTCTGTAGTTATCGTGGCCCAAAAATGAAACCATTTCACCAATCGGACTAAAACTTTATACCTAGTGTCTTAATTTAAAGTTAATTTAGTGACAAAATGATAACTGAGCAAGGGATTGAGCCCCTAACCATGGAAAATCAATTCTGTTAGAAAGAAAGCCTGCAATAGTGAAGTTAAGTTTACAATGGGATAGTGCTGAATTAATGTAACTACTTCTACTGTTACACTTTCTTATGTGAGAATAGTTGAGAAGAGGAAAGTAATTAATGGTTTCACTCACATTTTATTGATATCTTAACATTACAGAACTGATTTGTATCCAGCCAGACCACATATTCCTCACTGCAGTTAAAGTTAACGCCGGTAGAGAGCAAATATTTTAATCGCTCATCTAATAGGATTGATTAGGTGAGCCTTTTATTGCATCTGAGTGAGTTTGTTATTTTAATTAGTGAATATTTAATAAAGTGAGTAAGGTTCTCATATTTGATGGTTAAACGTTTACTGTAAATATATATGACGAAATAATACGAAGATTATCTAGGAAAGCTTCATGATAGTTCAGTGGAGCAGTTTCGCCATAAACTTAGGATGCCATTTTGTTTGCCATGAAGAGGGAACATATACTTCTCAGCTGATGACTGACACATAATGAATTGTCCAAGGTATGTTGTATTGTTTGTTATTGTCTACGTTTTATAATACCCTTAATTTATTTATAAATGAAATCATTGTAAGAAACTGTTCATATATTATAATATTTATTGATTACTCATTTCAATATGTATATATCAAAATTAAAATGTAATGTTTTTCATCCGACTTATGTTATCATCTAATTGGATGGATATTTGGTGAACTGGACCTAAAAGGATATTTGTTATTTAACGATAACTCTGTAAAAAGTAGAGTTAATTACAAGGCAAGCCAATAATTTCAGGGTCGGTTTGGTGGACACATCACCCAATTGACGGAGGCTAGAAAAGTTCTAAATATCAAACACCTCTAGAAGCTCTCTGAAGTGTTTTTTATGGCAACAAAAAACTTTTAACTGCTGGAGACTATGAAAATTTCTAAATATTTAACACCTTTAGAAGCTCTCTGAAGTCCTTTTTATGGTAACACAGCCCACTAATTGGACCTAGTGCCTTGATTTTTATATTGTTTGAACCATCAATATAGCTTTATAATATATATTTTGTTAATTAAATTTTGAGGGTGGTTTGAACCCCCAAAGCCCCCCTGACTACGGACTTGGTTAATTAGTGGTGTGTTTTCTATGGTGAAACAAAAATTTGATAAATACCAAACTACAACTTTAATAGGCAACAATATGTCTTATTATTTAATAAAAGCACCCTGATAGAGATTCACTATTTTCCAGACCTAAAAATAAACTTTTGTTATGCCATCTACTGGATTGCTAAGCATATTTTTTTCTTTCTAATATCAAGATAAAGTGTTGTGATCAAGAAAAATACAATCTAGAGATTATGAATTTTGTTTGTATGTTTTGTGAACACAAACGCCAAAAAGTCGAGTTTACAATTCTATCTGTCCCCATATCTGTATGTCAGTATGTTTAGCTGTTTAATTTTTTTAGGGAGAAAAATTGGATGTGAGTAGTTTATTGAAGATCGTTATTAATTTTAATGATTTAAGATTAATTTAGTAATTTCATTAAAAATTGGTATCGGGAAAGTATTTTATATATAAATAACCATTAATTCTTATTTATCCAGAATAAATTAATTTAAGAGGAATTTAACTAAAACATTAAAAAAAATATATTTTGGAAATTGATCTTAAAGATTGAATCAATACGGGAATATATGAATAGAATAATATGATAAGTAAGAAAACATGATATTTAAAAAAATTATCTAGGATATTATATAAAATATTTATTATTGAAAATTTTTATTTTATCTTATTAATTATTGCTTTTAAAATATATATATAAGGAGTGATTATTGTGCTTAACAAAATCGTATTTTTGTTTTCGTGAATAAAATTAATCAAGGGTTGTTTACTAAAAACGTATTTTGAAAATTTTCTCTGAAGCTACTAAACACAATATTGGAAAGATTGTGAGATTGTGTTTCACAATATTATTTTATATGAAATCATCACTCTTTTCTTACATGTGCGTCCTTTTTTAAAAACTAGACCTAAATATTTAACATACAAAACTTATGTTTAGGAAAGTAATTGAGTGTGGGGACTGTGTCAGAATCTAAGAAAGCAAATTCGGTTGTGTCAATTGCTGGTAGAGCATATCCTAGTTGGCAACGATCAAGGCGTTGGATATAGCTTGTATTTAAGTTTTTATTTACTTAAGCTCTTCATAAAAACAGAATATATCATACAAATTTAGAACTGCACTACCAACCAATGAATGATGATTAATATAGATCATCATGCTCGGTTGATAGGAAGTACATCTGTGGTCATAGCATTACTTCGGTGGTGACGTCCTACTGAGGTAACAGATGACTCTTACTTTACGATCTCCCTGTAGCTTGCACATACTTCGATACTGGCGAGTATGTCAATTTTTAAGGTAGGAGATCCAAATTTTCTGTGCAGTAAAACAGTAATACCAGCCTATAGCGGAGACACAAATTTCTTCAATCTAGCTGCAGAAATGATTGAATTGGCAACTGTAATTCATTTTATGGGAGCACATTATATTCCTATCTTCAGACTCATCACTCCACTAAGAAGGTTATACAGAGAACCCCCCCTCTAAAAATTTATTATATGTAATTGTAGATTATAAATAAATCACATTAGCATTTATTGGAATTATTTTATAAATTTCGTAAAATAGGTCTACATTTGTCAAATAAAATCGCTACTGAAATGTGGAATCTTGAAATATGATTTAGGAAAATTGATTTAAATTGAATAAACCTATGTTAATAAATACTATAAACATATCTTTAAACAATATAAACACTTGCAGAGCTAAACAAGCATTGACATTTAAAACCATTTTATTCCTGCTTTGATATCTGTAAAATTGTATATAATTTACTTTGGGATTTTTTTGAGATTCAAGTTAATTATATCTTGTTAAATATTATTTTTACAGAAAAATATTTGCAGAGCTTTTTTATAGAACAGGAAACTATGCAAAATTATCTTAATAATGTGTTATTGGGTGACCTGGCGGTCTAGGGGTAAGGTGTCAGACTTCTGTGCTGGCGGCCGGGGTTCAATCCTCGGTACCGGCACAGATTTGTCTGATTTCCAAACCCTTCCTACACCTCTGACAAGACATATTGTGAATGTGTGGAATGCCAGGCCTCCACCGTGGTTCGGATTCCACGTTAAACTTTAGGTCCTTCATTTCATTTCACAATCACCCTACCATTACACATTAGCGTAAGTGCGTACAACCCGAACGGGTAGTAAGACGCGGTGCTAATAATAATAATAATAATAATAATGAGTTATTATTTATTTAATAATTAAGTTTTTAAGTAACAAAAACAACACTTTCAAATCTTACCAAATTAATTTTGGGTGGGCCTGCGGAATTTGCCACCTATGCTATCCTACAGTTACACCACTTACACCCTCAGCCATCACTTCAGTGCTTTGTTATTAGTTAAAATCGTACCAGCGTCGTGGGAGTAAATGTCCTCTCTGATAATAATTGTGTCTTCTTCAACAATTAACTTTCTTTGATCCCTTTGGATTTGAAATGGTCCTCATACCCCTTATCAATCAAATTACGAGAGGCAAGATCACACAAAAAAATGACCAAACCTCGTTTTCCACCTGAGGGACAAAAAACAACAGAATCCCCGTAGTGATCCTCACATTTACTTTTCAGAGGTTTAACTGTATAGCACTTATTTTATATTGAAATATCTTTTAATTTTTCTAATTGATCGTCAAAGTAATGCTGAGAGTTTTAGTGACACAATTTTTCGAATCCCTCCAATCTAGCTGCACCTAGTGCATTAGTGCTGGTTTTCACTCATGTGGTACATGTGGGTACAGATCCAAACCTACTAAATATAGGATAGCAATCGCGGTGAAAAGTGCTTCTGCAGTAACTAGATCTATTATATATTTTATTCTTGAAATAACAATTCGTCCCCAATCATTGGCTCATTTTGCACACAAAATTGCAACGTTCTTCTTTAACTCCAAAGTCGTTTCCTCTATGACTTCTAGGTTTGGATTGGGATGCTTCTTATTAACAAGTAATCCTCCTTTCTAAAATGTATATACAGCTATATAAATTCCATATTTTTGTAGCACACTAATTCACCTAATATGTTCTAGACCAGCTTTCATCTCCATATTATTATCACCCTCTTTGAATTTTCTTTTACAAATAGCAATCACATAACCTAACCTAACCTAACAATTCACATTCCATTGTAACGTATTCAACATAAAAACGCACACAGATTTATTGACATGTGAGACAGTCCCAACACCCAAAACAACTAATGGAAATTGATTTTAATTTACAGAAAACAAAACCGCAGCACCTGACATCGTAGCGGTGGTATAGTTAACACTAAGTACGCTGACTACATGAACATGGAAAATATAAATGATAGGTTAACATTTTAAAGCATAAGATTCAAATGCATGCTGACATAAGTGTTTAATAGAGCAACCAAAGCAAGCAATTATAAAGTAGACATCAGAGCACAATCCATCATTTTCAATGTTGACCTATTGAGGAGGCTGAAATAACTAACATAATAATAAGATAACAATTGACAACACTGTTAGAGTGAACTAGGCGTGAAGCATCATAGTATTAGCACTTAGATTAAAATCCACTAGAATTATGAACTATCACCACACTCTTAAAATTATTTAATTAATTATTAGCACCGCGTCTTACTACCCGTTCGGGTTATAAGCACTTACGCTAATGTGTAATGGTGGGGTGATTGTGAGATGAAATGGAGGACCTACAGTTTAACGTGGAATCCGAACCACGGTGGAGGACCTGGCATTCCCCACATTCACAAGCACTCTTAAAAGAACTATAATAATACATCCTAGATAGAAAGACAGAGCTGAGGTTATTTTAAGTTACTCCCCGACGGGAGACACAAACTAATAACACAATACAATAGAAATAGTATATTTTTTGCAATAAATATCTAATGGATCATTAGATAGGCGATCAGGGCTGAGTCAGAACCTACTCAACCTCTAATACAAACAACCCTATTTTAAGAGGTGAGATTGCTATATTACAGTGACGCTAGCTTGACCTAATTGAATTAGTTATATAAGTTTCTGAGAATTGTCTATTTGTCCCACTCATAGAAACACTAGACACATATCTTATATAAAGTGGCAATTCAGGATTCTAGGCCTCCTTACAGTATAGGCTTCCTAGTAACCAAATAGTATAGCCAGGTATAGTGAGTTAAACCACAATCAACCTATGTGCCAACCACATACCAGGCATAGGTTATAATCTATCGACAAGGTATCATGACACCCCTAAAGGGAGTCAGATATGGACATCAAATAGAGTGTGGGCCTAGCCATAAAGGCAGTAACAAACCCACAGGTTGCACACCGCAATAAGGTTAACAACTATGCACTAATATCTAATTGAATGTGGGCCATCTCCAGAAGGGCAGTGATACATCCACAAGTTTCACACCGCAAACAGGTGAACAACAAACCATAAATACATAATAAAAAGTGGGCCACGCCAGAAGGGCAGAAACAAAACCACAAGTTGCACACCACAATAAGGTGAACAACAAAGCGTGAAGCACCAAGGTTCCACGAGAATAGCTAACCATTACCGAGCTAGGTCTTGACATTGGGCCTGGAAAAACCTAAATTCCCCCTTTCCCGCCTAATGGCACATCAGACCACAATACGGCCATACATGCCAAGGAGTGAGATGCACTTCAATGAAACCACTAGTCTTAAGGACCAAGCAGAAAAAAAGAGATATGTATGATCACTTATGACATGCTCAACATGACATTTCCAATTAAAACCTAACCTTATAATACATATAAATAGTTAATAAACTCAAAGAGTGACAGACACTCTCAACTTGTAAGAAAAATAATAGAAATCAAGCCACCTAATCCCTTCTAAAGAAAACATTTTATAGTTGACGGCATGTTATTCTCGTTTGTCCGGCGAGTCTGATGGCACCATCATTGTGACCACACTGTCATGATGTACAGTAGATAGGAGAGACGTTGGTCATTGAATATTAGATTGGAGCTATATTTTGCTCGCAGCGGATCAAGGCATTTTATACTGGTTGCACAGACGAGCCACGGGCAAAAGGGAGCGGGAGATTAAAAGTATCCCTCGACGTTGAGAATAGCATGTATACACTTGGCCATGACACACGAGCCACGAAGATATCCACTCAGTTAGATAGTTCAGTTGATTCAAGTCCAGAGTTGAACGAAGGCTCGTGTGTACAACTTTTCCAATGGGGAATGGGGCCATTCTTACCCAGTGATGTTCCCGAGGCGTAGTATATAACAAATTATGTTATAACATATCTCTCTATCTCTCTCTCTCTCTCTCTCTCTCTCTCTCTCTATATATATAAAATTAGATAGCCATATATATTTTATTTCGTGAAATTATTTTATATAGCAGATTTAGTTTGAATGGGCCAGGACTGGTTAGCCCGCTACAACACCAAGTGATGTGTCCATACTTGCCCGTGTTCACTGAACGCCAAACAAACTGAGCTTTGGGAACAGGAAACTTTTTTTTAAGGCTGCCTCACACTCGTGAATCTTTCCATATTATTTTATATATTTCTGGTTCTCATGTCCAGCTTTACAAATGTACTTTGGAAGATTTCTATGTAATTTTTATCCCTCCTTAACTTTTGCTTTAAACATTTTTGGGCCCACATCTCTTAATAATGAAAAATAGCTTCGTTATAAAATTATTATCTTTTTATTGCCACAATACAACAGTAAGCAGCGCCTGTACAGTGTGATAAAAATGTGTCATGAACATATTATATATATTATTTGTGTAATTAATGATGTAATTAGTGTGTCTATGCAAATTTTATTTTTAAATCATGTTTTGTACAGCTTATAGATTCTAAAAAGTAAAAATCCAATATGGTGACCTATTTTCTGCCATTGTGGATTCAGCCCAACTGGGAATTTTCGGGACTCAACCGCTTATTATTCCATGATGTTAGTTATATAAGTTCAAATATTTTCAGCTTGATATCCAGTTTTTCCAACTTAATACGCTTCTGTTCTGGACTACACCTATTTATACCGTGAGCAGGAACCTGACAAGGGGATTTTAAAGGATTTTGTTGATGTGAAGGGTCCGTATCATTTCTAAGTCCACGGTGTTGACAGGAATAAAATCTATGGGACGTCTCCCACATTTTAATGAAACAGTAGAGTCAGTTACAAACTAATCTACGTACTACAACACCTGCTGAAGGGTAAGGAAGAAGAAAAGAAGGATAGGAAGAAGTACTGGATGGCGAGCAAAGAAAACGTAACTAGGCTGGAGAATCAACTGACAGAAATACTCTCTATTATAGTCACCACTAAAGTAGTTGAAGAATTTGTCAGGGTACGTCAAGAAATATCAAATTGGGGGAGGGGAATGATCTAAAACATAGCAGACTATCTCGCTCAATCATTGAAGGACTACAGGAAGGATTATACGTTCTACTTGAAAGAAGAGATGTATATTCGCTCTAGAAGGAAGGTATCAAAAGGAAAGGAATTCCTTGATCAAACTTCAGCAAGGCAACACTTATCTTAAGAAATATATGGTATATAGGGAGGAAATGTGGAAGAAGGTAGAAGATATGGTCACTGATGGCTCCTTAGTTTCATCAGACCTCCATCAGATATAGGCCAAGTATGACAAGGACCTAGGGACACACAACCTAAAACACGATGTCATGTAGAAGACCTGTTTAAATTAAGAGAGGACTTAATCCAGTTCAGAAAGGCAGTAAGAAACATCCAGAGTGGGAGCTGTAAATCTTTATATGGAACTGCTATCATGTTTGTAACCCTAAAAACGTAGAAAACCAACTACCTGATTACTCTAAATATAACCCTATACCTCCCCGTTATCCTAAATGTGATGAAAAAGTTATTGGACAAATCCAATTTATTGAAAATAGAAAATACTATGTTTTCTGTGAGGAGAGGACCTTAAAAGAGGTACTAGGCCACTTGTGTACCATTTCCCAAGAACAAATTGAGTCTTGGGTGGACCTTGTCTCTGGATTCTGAAGGGAGTTCTGGTCAACTGAGGTGCAAGGTCAACTTAGGGCTAGGTTGCACGAAATTTGGTATTATATTAATTCTGGAACAGAACAATATATTCTTATGTCAGCCTGTAAATTGTCGCATCACCTAGGATATTTAGTGTCAAGAGAAGCTCATTTCACTTTATACATATAGTAACCCCTAATATAGGCATCTAAAGCTTGTTTCACAGTCATCGACTTCCATATTTACCTTCTTGGTTGAACTGTGTCGATTATATGAGTTGGAGTCAGTGCCCAGACAGGGTCATAAGTCTCAAGATAGACAGTAGAAAGAAGAACGTGGAAACTGGTGGCTTTTGCAGCAGGACAGGGACATCCATTGGGTCCTAGAACATCCAAATGGATGGGAGGCCACCTCTAAGATATCGGAAACCACTTTAAAACCCTGTAAACAATGGGCAATACAGAAATAAAAAATCAACAAGAAGCCATCAGGAAAAGAAAAAAATTTTCATCCCAAAACTTTAATGAAAGGACCTGTTCTATTGAAGATTTCACATGAGGTCGTCTTGGGAGTACCTACACTTCCTACAGGTGTACTCAAAGGGAACAGAACACGTTCTATGTACATGCAACAATTCTATAAAGAAGTGGGAGCAAGCAGTAAGTAATCTTTTACCCTGTTCAGTGTTCATCTTATGCCCCATAAGTCAAACAGGTCAAACTTTGAGGGGTTCACAGAAGAGCAGGAGGATGCTTATCTTACAATGCCAATCATGGTTAAGGACATGAGAGAAAACCTATTCTATGAATTTCTAGAAGTGGAGGAGGTATCAGTCAAATTTCACATAAATAACGTCAAAACACAGGGAGCTCACTACAGCGGTTTATTGGACTGTGGAGCTGAGGTATGTTGTATATCAAAGGAGCTATCTGACAAGATAATTTCCACCGGTGTTAAGTTCAACATTTTTCCCTATCAATAACCACCATGTTGGGTGTGATGAAGATAAAAGATGGATTTTAGTATAAATGGCATCGGGAAACCTAAAATTATTCACTGTATAGTAGTTAAAGAACTAATAGGACCTATAATCTTAAGCATTGACTTCTTGAATAGTTTCGGAGTCAATCTAAACTTGAATGATAGAACCATTTAATGACAACAGGAGTCAGAGAGTGGTGAGAGCATAATTAATCCAAAATGAGTTGTTAACTCAGAAAACAAGATTATCTAAGTTTTATCATTCATTTTATTTAAAGTAATATACCTGAGAATTTGGATATAGCTCCCACAAGCAACGTTCATCCTACAAGTTTGAATTTGGAGGAGTACAATCATGACATTCCCAAAACATCCCTCAAACTGCTGGTTATTAGATCTACTTCAAGTTTATTAAGATAGTGTATACTATCACATTATTATATACACGAAAAAAATACTTTCACTAATGTTAATACATTTATTGATGAAGCTTCAGATGTTCAACGCACAACACTACTGGAACATGACTTCTCAGATAATATAGACGCCTATATGTAACCGACGTTGAGTGGAGATGGTCACAGTAGATGCTGTATCAGTCAACAATCCAATAGTCTGTGTAGAAACAGATTATATTATGAGTCCTGCCCCAAGGTGAGTGACCGTGTCTCCTACCAAAACGAGACCAGAAGTAGAGTAGTCGACACCCTAGAGCTAAATAAATCTTAGTCTGTGAAGTTATTTAGAGTGATAGGAAGGGATTGTATAAATAAAGAATTTACACCAACAATGGAATGAGAATTTTTTATTATAATAGAGAATTTCTAGTATCTTATTTTAAATTTATGCTTAGGCTCATATCTAATTAATTTGAGCATTATAAAGGCTATTGGACCTATACCCTTTATTATGTTTAAAATAATTAATCCAATTTGCGACATATGTTATTTAACGCCTTAAATATTTATTTGCCATTTCTCCTCTAGACACTTCACCTTTATATCCCCTCTGACTATAGAAATTTGCATACAACTATAACAAAAAAAAATCAACCAAAGTAACCTAAATATGCAAAATAAATTTACTAAGTGTATTAACTTTTCAAATATCATACACAGCTTTGTATTTTAAAACAAAACAAATTTAGGGAGTAGAATTTCTTCAAAATTCCATATAAATTTAAGTTATTTCATGAGTTTTTACGAATCTAGTTTACGGGTCAGTGTTTTTGAACTTAAATACAAATCTATTCATACACCACGCCTTTCTCTCCACCACACTGCCAATAAAAAACTGTAGAAAAAAAGAACACCATGTAATGGTCGTTGTGAAAATTTCATCCCCGAATAGAGAGCGAGTCTATTGCTTCATATTTCTGTTCTATTGACCGAAACAAAATGCTATTACGACCAGTATATAGCTTGATCTTGACTGCAGATCGGAGCAGTAAAAATATACGGACAGTGGCAGTATCTTTTTTTTTAAAGGGAAGGGGTGTTATTTGAACTGAATGAATGGAAGTAGAGGGGGAGGGAAAATATAGCAGATTGGGACAGAAAAGTAATAACTGGTGTTTGTTTAACGCAGGGCTTCCAACGGGCAATATGTGGATATTGGTGGTCTCCACAACTCTCTTTCTACCACCACTTCCCTCCTCAACCCCGATCTGCCATACAGCCACCTCCTTCCCCTCCTTTTACTGTTTGATCACAAGGTTACGTTCAATACCAACTGATTCCCTCCCCCCTTTATGTTGCTCAGCAGAGATTTCGAACAAACAAAAAAACAAACGAAACCATTTGGGGGAATGCACCTTTCTTCCTATTCCTGAAACTGACTTTAATTAAATTTTCTGTTGAAATGGGAGGGTGGTGATAAAGGTGAATACAGGTAATGTGATAAAATATTTATTTAATGGTGAATTAAGGTTTGTGACTATAGTCTTTTTGTGTTATTTTCAGACATAAGTGTTATTGGGCAAGCGTAGTTAATGTCAGGGACATACATCTTTATTTTCTGGAAACAAAGTGGCTGGGGTTCTGGTCCTGATTGAGTTCAAAAATTGTCTTATTTCCTTAAAGTCTTATACTCGTAATTATTCCTTCACGCAAATGTATTTGTACATTGATTATATGATCTAGTTTTCATATTCTTGTTTTATAAGAGTGGCAACATTAAATCTAGCAACACATTTGTTGACGAGATGCATACAAGTATTTTGTAGACTAAGCTTGTTTTGAGGGTTCGATACTTCTTAGACCAACTGCTAGACTAAGTGCACTGTGCCAACATCGGGAATAATATCTTAATCCCAAACAGAAGAACTGATGATGGCGTAATCGCCGAAACATATCGTTACCCAGTTAAGAGTTGCAACAAATTTTAAAAGTAGAGGAAATAAAACCATACTGATAAGAAACGTTACTTTAATTCAAACTTTTCAAAACCACAAAAACTTTTCCTTTTTGGTTACACTTCTTTCATGACGATCAATTAATTATTTATACGATCTGTTTTTATAATATATCATAACTGATTAAGCATAAATTGCCAATTAATCTTCTCTCTATAGTTAACACAAACAAATTTTTGAACCATTTGACTCGAATAACAAGTTCTTAACATTAAATCCTTTACACTCATTTACTAATTTTGTTAAATTCTGTTACTTTTTACGTCTTAACATTCATTTTAATATGCTTCATGTTAGTTTTATACAGTTATTTTTTTTTCCATGTGTAAGTTTCATGATTATTAACATATTCAACTATTTTAACCTTTCTATCAATCATATTTTTACTGTCATTGGTTAAATATCATAAATATTACAGAACGTGTCTTCCTTGCCAACATATTTTAAAACTATTTACTGGAATAATTAATCATTCAACTAATAAGTTCCTAATAGTTGGCATACTAATATACCTTGTTTTTGTTAAGTCATAACCTTCATTAAGCTAATATCTCGATTTTAAATATTCAAGTACGTATAACCCGAACGGGTAGTAAGACGCGGTGAAAATAATAATAATAATAATAATAATAATAATAAAAATTCAACATTTTGGTTGTCTTTTAATTATAATAATAATTTCTCCAATCTGTCTATTTGCTAATTTCCACTTTTCATTACTTATCCGTTAATCCTTTAATCGGCTACTACTTAATAGTGTTTTGCACACATTTTCATTTTTACTTTTTTATGCTATTAATTTTTGAATTTTATTACACAATGAAAGTTTTCTTAGAAATGTTATTGTACCTGTTTTATTTGACTTAATTTATTGATATAGTAGTTTCTCTTTGATTAAATTGTCTTTATGTAATGTTCCTTATTTTATATTGTTCAATTTGACCAAGGAAGTTGTATCAATTAATCTAATTATCTGTTTCATCTAAGTACGTTCCTTATATTATAAATTTTAAATATTAAATTTACTGGCGACATTACAAACGTCACATAGTTTCCTTAAAATGACCAGCTAACAAAACTCACAGAGGTCACTCAATAAATTCAAATAATTTAATAACAATTTTAATTCAAAACAACTATTGAGGGCTTCAGAGCAAAAACGTGATAACTATAATTGATTTATATGGGATATTTTCACTATTTTAACTTCCATGAAATCTCAAAATCTAACTATAAAAAATAAGTAAAATATGCATAGATATTAGTTATCCTCAAGCTATTGACTGACTATAGCAACAACACGTAGTTCAAGTGGTATTCAACCAGAAATTGCTGCTAACATATGTTGTCAAATGGGGGTTATCATGTTGTTAACTCGACCAGCTCAATTTTGAAAGAGTTAACTTTAATAATCTAGTTTTTAACTCAAATAGAATTTTGAATAATATATATAGGTTAACCTTCCACAGGCAGTTCTTTCTTACCATAGATAATGGATGTGGTATCTAAAGTGAGCTACACAGGTTAAACAAACTGACAATTACCTCTTTAGGATCTATTAAGACGAGCCACGTCAGACTATACCTAATATTGCTTCATCTCAGTACTAACCTAACAGTGGATAGAATGTGTAAAAACTCTTCTTGTGTTTTGAAGAAAGTTTATTTTACTCTTAATTCCTTACCTTAACCGTGTGTGATACAATTACAGCTATTTAAATGAAAGGAATAGTCAACATATTTTATGCTTCAAGACTTTATTTCGGTTTAACACTTCTCAAATGATGTTAATACCAGAGAGATTAATAAAAATTCATGTACTTTAAAGAAACAACCACGATAACAGTCCTACAATAAAACTATCGTATTGACTACACCTCTTAGTGGTTGAATGCGTCACATATATCGAGTATGTTTAAAACTAATATGAAATTACTTCCCTGTTATTATAAAAACTTAACTAATACATTCTCTTACTCTGAGATTCAATCATCTGAAAATCTTACCGAACATTTAATATCTTTCAATATATTATCATCAATAAGATGTTAATATTATTCAAAATTTAGCTTAACTATTTGCTTAGAACTTTTTACCCTCATCTCCTTTCCTAACCAAATATTTATTTTATTATTTTAGCAAGCTTCAATATAATTAGGACCCATATAGGTCCACATATTTACTAAATGTCAGTCTCGTATTGTTTGTTTGATGCTGATTGATATCTTGGGGTTCGAATATCAACAAGATGAACTTAAAATGAATGTATTCAATGGTTTTACACTCGTCCACCTAGCAAATGCTGTTATATTATCTCTAAACTTCAACCTAACATCCTCATCTCTATCCATTATTAATGTGTACATAATTTATGATAGACCAGTTGTGTAATGTGATGAACCATTATTTAAGATACAAAGCATAACCCTAATGGGTAGTAATAAGCAGTGCTACCAAAATTTACATATTATACAAGACTTAATTACACTCTTATCACATAAATCTTTACAAACATATTTATTATATCTATCATTAATATCATTACTAATTGGTGTTCTGTCTTCCAACAGATCCATTCCTTTTGTCAGTGAACTTAGACTGCCAAATCACCCTGTCCTCTGCCTCCTATTTCAGCTTCCATGTACAGCTCATATATATATATATATATATACATATATATATACATATATATATATATAATTTATTAAAACATACCTCAGTAAGCAAATAAATGTTTTTTTAATTTGTTTTTTTTAAATATAATTAGGTAATATCATTGAAAAGTTTGGATTCGTAAAACCATATTATTTTAGCTTCAAAGCTGTTACTGTATGAACGCTATTAAACTCACATTCGTTTCGCAAACTGTTGGCATGGTTGAGCATAACTAACTCACGTTCACATTTGAATTTCAATAGCTATTGATTTTTGGATTATATTCGACCCTATATGCGCATCTCTTGTCAAGCCATGCCATATAATGTATGTTTAAATGAACCCAATTTGACCGAAACAATGATTTTATATAGGTCAGTATTTAATTCAAGTAGATTAAATAATTGATAATGTATGTTTATTAATAAAATTATAATATATAATATATCGAGAGAGTGGGCATCCTTTTACAATTCTATCTAATTTTACATAGCTGTTTCCATTCATAATTAGTTTATATTTATATAATAATTTGTTCAAATAAAAATATGCAAATAAAACCTATAGAAAGTTGGCATATTGTTTGCTACTATATAGTACGTACTGTATTTATTCTACATATTTTCAAATATATTATATTTTCTGACAAACAATTTGTATTTTATTAAGGCTAATACTTTCAAAATTAACAAAAATGTAGTTATTGACGTTTTATAAAAACAGTTATTTTCTGAAATACATTGTGATAAAAGTAATACAAGTGATTCTAGTTAATCATATTTAAATGATAACTTAAAAAAGTGCATCATCCCTGCAAAGCAAACCCCTGTTACATCATATGTTGGTATTAAAAGCTACTGGGGAAAGTTTGTTTCCTCTAAATGCGGTCAGACAGCACAACTTATAAGTACACTCCCATATCTCTGCAACTAATTTTAGAGCAACAAGAACAAGAAATATCTCTAAAGTCCAAATTACCTAAAACACAACATTTTGAATCTAAAGATAGTGTTTAATTCTTTAAATGAATCAATATGTTCATCTAATTCATTTAAATAAATAAACAACCTTTGAAATTTATTAATAACAAAATATATAAATAAATAAAACAGCCTTGAGTCAAATTGACTAGAAACGCATTATTTTACTGACATAGTGCTTGGTTCTTATTAAAATACGATCGTATAGACCATTACGATGGGAGTACATGCCCGCATTGCAAAACGATCTGGCCACTCTTAAAACGTCTCATATTTTTGTTCTAGGATGTCTCAGCGTAAAGAGTAATAAACTAAACTAAACTAAACTAAAAGAGTGCATGTGCATAAAAAAAAGGAGGTATTCTTATAGATCTTTAATATTTACCTCGCTTCCCACCAAGGGAATGTGGAGTTGCGGAGTGGCGACATTAAACTGTAAAAAAAAATATTTTCTCTCCTAGACTATAAAAATAATTCTCTAACATCCAAAAATGTTCTCTTATGAAAGTTAGAGTAAGTTTAAATCTAGGGCCCCTTTAGTCTATTAGCTCTACAAAATATGCTTAAAAAGAGCTAAATATGAGCTGATAAAACATATTAAATTTTTATCTTTTACTTAAACTAATAATATAGGGTTATAAGGGAAAAAAATGCCCTCTTTGAATCTTTTGATTTCATTTTGGAGTAGGCAATATTTGTAAGTCACGTCTCACTGAGTAATTATTGCGTTAGAGCTGATCGTCTGCACTAAACGTTCTCATGTACTGAGGGTGCCTCCTTGATATCTGTATCTAAGAATAGTTACAGCTTGGGATCTGACACACACATTCAAGTATAACAAGGTTGAAGCATTGATTCCGAGATTATAATATCTAATATTTTATGTTTTGTGCAGGAAGTGTAATGAGTTACAAGTTAAAGCTAATTCAAATGGGGCAAAACTCACCAAACCCCCCTTTATGAACTCCAGCACTAGAGCACGTGGACCGACATCTGCTCTCTGACACTCTTCTCAGCTGACTAAGTGGAGCTTTAGTTCGACTGACTGCTCGGGAATCAATCCACGCCCAGCTGGAAACAAAAGAATGGGGTTCCGCGTGGCCGCGTCGTATTGCGAGTTCCTTCACTGGGGCGTTCTGGTTCCTTCTACGAGTTACTAGTTCCTTCTTTGCTTGTTGTGTTTGTGTTCTTTCCTCCTACCCCTCCTTCCCTTGCCCCTGCTCTCTGTGAATACAATTATTGGTACATATTTAGACGTTTGTTTTCAATGGTCACTCATTGTACCGCTGACTGACCAAGGTGAGGGCGGCAACTTAAGGCCGGGATCTATTATTTAGTAACCAAAATTCACTTTCGGCGTAATGGGGGGTTATATTTGTCAAAATTATTGTTTTGAACTTAAATTATTTTAAACGTAAACTTTGTGATGTTTTGCTCTTTACGCGGTTCGTTGCAACTGCGGTCGCCTTTAAGTCTCCTTATGTAAGATTACATTCTATACAATAATACTTTATTTGGTGTATATATATATATATATATTCATTCTTGCCACCTTATGGCAAACCTTGAGTCTCGGTCTTACCACCCGTTCCTTATTTGGTATTGTTAGCTTATAGTATTGTATGTGGGATTATTTTAGTTAACTTTCCTAACGTTGAGCATAGGGCGCTTGTATCTTAGTCTTCGGACTTGGTCCAAATATAGGTCTTATTTATTGTTACTGGTCAACACAATGTTTATTTCTTTTCACTTAAAGGCGCATATATATTTAACTTCTAGTTATTAGTTCTAATGTTAAAGATATGTTTGTTAAGAGTTATAATGAAGTTTATTGCCTTTCACACTAAATGTGCGAGTTATATGGACTTTAAACTTTAGGCTTCTATGCAAAGGTTATACATTATTTCAACAAGATTTATAATAATGTTTATTGCGTTTCAGGTGACCTGGTGGTCTAGGGGTAGGGTGTCAGACTTCTGTGCTGGCGGCCGGGGTTCAATCCTCTGTCACGGCACATATTTATCTGATTTCCAAACCCTGTCATACTAATAGCGCTAAACTGGATTATCCTCTCCCATTGGACATCTTGTGGGCTGCTTATCATGCAAGTAAGGCCCCAGAGACACTTTGTCCTGCACTTAGATCCTTATTTCCACTATTTTTCCAGAGTTAAACTTCCATATCAATGGTTAGGCATGGAATTAATGTAGTTAAGGAAGCAACCCATCATCTTAATAAAGATTTATGGAATGGTGAGATGACGGCATGCAATAAATCTGATTTAGTTCCCATCCTAGAAATTTTGCTGCAGAAGATACTTTTCCTGTGGGGTGTGATGCAGTTATCTACGATACCGCTGCTTTAGCTAACATCGACCCTCCAAATGAATCCAAAATATTTCAGGAGTATGCCGACGAATTTATTACATCTGTTAGGTGTGATGCAGAAGGTATTGAAGCAATAAGAGTGGACCTTGTTTTAGACATTTATTGTGACGAAGGGTTGAAGAAAGTCGTTCAAGATAATAGATGTGTCGGTCTTAAGAGGCAAGTATTCGCTAGTCATCATATTCTCAAGATTTGGCCTAATTATTTTAGAAACTCTAAAAACAAAAGCGATCTCTTAGAACTTGTAGGACGTCATGCTGTAGCACATTTATCTTCTACCTCCATTATTTCCTACATTAGAACAAAGTTAGTTAGTTCATCAAATTCCCAAACATCTCTCCATGATTCTTTTTCATCGGATTTGACAGAAGCTGATGGTTGTCTCCATCTACATGTTCATGATGCAGTATCACATGGCAAGAAAATCATTGTCATCAATACTGTGGATACAGATATCCTCATTCTAGCAATTTCTTTCTATTTCAGGCTAAAAATTATTGGACCCCATAATATGTGGTTGCATTTTGGTGTTGGAAAGAACAGAAGATACATTTCTGTGTAAAAAATTGCAGAAAACCTTGGTAAAGACAAGTCTGGTGCTCTACGGGTCTTTCACGCATTTTCGGGATGCGACACCACATTGTCACTTTTCCTGAGAGGAAAGAAAAGGGTTAGCTTAGCATGGTTGAAGTTTTAAGAAGTCGCTGATGCTTTCAAATTCATTAGCCGTCCATTAAACTATCTGGACCCTATGATTGTAGAAATATTAGAAAGGTTCATGGTCCTCCTTTATAACGTTGATTGTCTGGGTATGTCACCGTGCAAAACACTGACAATACCTTTCATGTCCTACAGCAGATCTTCAGAAAACATGCCGCCTACTATTGCAAGCCTTGAGCAGCACATCCTAGGAACTTCCTTTCAGTCTGAACACATCTGGGATCAGACTCTCATCAAAAGTAATTTTTTGACGAGTCTTCAGGAATGGGGATGGTTCAAAAATGTGGATGGAGCTTGGATAGCAAAGTTGGGCACCCTTCCCACCAATATCAAATGCCTGCTGGGAGATTGATAAGTGTGGATGTTGTAGCATCTGCAAGTCCCGCTGATCGTGCAGGATTGTTAGTCTACTGTGCTCACTGCTTTGAACACATTGCAGATGTACCTGCTTTTCTGGACCTGACGGGTGAGTGTTTACATAGACCTACTACTACTACTACTACTACTACTCCTGTTACTGCTGCTATTGCTACTAATCAACCTATATGCATACTGAAGCACTAAATTACATGTGGTTTGAGGGAGAATATTTTTCTTTATTGTTAAATTGTATAATTTTTATGACAATCTTAATTTAATGTGAGACGTTCTGTTTCAGGAACGACTTTAATCGCAGCAGTGGGGAAGATGACATTCAGGGCCATTCTGACCGGATGGGAGCTAGTTGACAACGTTGCGTCGGGACGCTCTCGTGAGCTTCCCGACATATGTGAGTCAGTCCGGTCGGCTAGTTGGTGATACGACTGCGTCGTCACGAAATCTGTCTCTTATTTACGAGACTGTCTACCCCTTCGTTAACTTCCCGAATTTAATGGCGTTCATTACTTACTTTTGATTTTTATATATTCGATTGTTTATTTGAATTTTTATATAATTCAACTTAGTTAGGTAAGGGTTTATTTTAGTATGTTTTTGCGTTTAGTAATTTTCAAGTGAGATTTTTATTTTTATTTGTATCATGGATTTTCAAATCAGTTGTTTTAAGGTATTAGTTTAAGGCTGAGCCATAATTTAAACAACGTGTGAAGTTTTAAATTGTTTCTTGTGGTCGATATATATTTTTTATATTCCATAGTTTCTCATCTTAAAAAACACTGTACACCATAAATTAAGCACAGGCCCAAATATTATTTGCCAGAATATCCCCAGTGCCTTGCAAAACAAATGCAACATCAAATTATCATAGGGTTTTTGTTACATATGTGAATAAAAAATAAAATCTTTATCAATGTTATAGTTGCTATCGCATTATATGTATTTTACAGGATTTTTTATATGATGTTGAAACACTAAATTTCATCTTATAAATAAAAGTGGGTAACTTAGTATAGGTCATTTAATTAAGAAATATTTATTTATACCATCTTAAAAACCATTCTAGGCCTAACTTACTATTGGTAACTTGTAAATTTTCTAGTTCAATCAACATAAAGCCATTACAAAAAAAGTAAATTAGTCTGCCTTATACAGTTTATGTTATTAAAACAAAACAAAACTACAAATAAAAAGCTTCACTTGTCCTTCCTTGTCTGCGGTAGTTCAATATAATCTGAAACAAAACTGCATGATAAAAACACACATTTTTAGATACATAGCATTTTAATATAATAGGGTAGGCATAAATAAGATATTTAAGAGGAACTGCACTTGCATTAGCATGGAAAGAGGGTGGGAAAAATACTCTATATGCTCGTGTAGGATTCAAACCTCAATTCATAAACTGCAACAAAATATATTCAATTTGTAAAAATAACAAACAACATAGCATAAAGTATTAATATTTACACTAAGATAGTGGTGATCCAAACCAACTGAATATTGGGAGTGCCTAAAATTGGAGGGTTTCTACATTAGATCTAATAAGAATGTGGACTGAATTTTTCATAATATATATAAATGTTTATGTGTATTTAAGTATTGAATATTCTTTTATGCACCAAGCCTTATTACCTCTAAAAAATATTGGGATATTTACACTGATGACATTAGGATGAGGGAAGTAAACATGAGAAGAAATGTGTCTACATTTGCATGGAGGGAGAATGAAAGTATCGTAACTACACTCGGTTATAATTTGAACCCTCTCTCTTTCACTAACAAACTTAACAATGTTGATGCTTTAGACCATGTACCCAATGATGTAAGCTAGATATCTTTTCATTTTTATAACCAAGCACAAAGATACAATTTACCTAACAGTGAAAGCTTATTTGTAACTACCAGTTTAATCTCATTAAAGAAACTTTTTATAATTCCTTATCAAGTTAATGATTTCAAAAGTATTTTATCAATTTTAATCAATCACAAACAAGGATATAGACAAAATTAGGGAGGATGCTTAAAATACAGTGTATATAACACACTTTTTTGTTATAGAATATAAAATATTAAATAATTTAAAACAATAATTCTACTTAAGAGCAAACGGCAAATCAAATGATAATAAAATTGTAATTATGGGTATTGACCTTTTTTATACTTCTGCAAAACTTAATAAACGTACCCAAAATTTCAGAGAAATGTAGTTATTGATGAATATATTGTGTTTATACCTGTGCGGCTTTGGGTTTATACAAATGATCCTTAATATTATCACCTCTATATTATTTATTTGATTACTACTGCTCGAAATTGTTATTTATGTAGGCCTATACATGAAAGGTTAGGTCAATTTATTGGTTAATACTCCAATAATAAAGTATTACAACAGGGATTGGTTTTTCTTATCATTATAAGCTAGCCCAAACTAACAAAACCCAACCTTCCAATCATAAATAATCATGACTTTGGTGTTTGGTTAAGAGTTCTTATTCTATTGTTTCAATTTTAAGCCTAATATTTTTAATAATTTCTATAATTTTATTATCATTTGATTTTCCGTATCCTTTTGAATAGAATGATGGTGTTAAATTATTTATTATTTTCTATTTTATATAGAAAACCGATTCCTATATCTACCTGTTATTGCGCGCCATCCACGATAAAAGAACTACTAATCTGGCCCTTATGAGATTAGGTTAAACATTTTTAAATAAACAAAATAAATAATTGGACGAGTCTTACATTATTTTACATTAACAATAATCTTTGTTTCTTTTAGTAAATACTTAATTACATCTTTCTCACAGATTTGTATGCCTAAGCTACACTAGCATCCCCTTACTAAAATAAATTGTATTCGTTTTATGGCACCTTATTATCGGTAAAACATTTGATAAATTACCATTTATATATAACTAATATTAACTTAGAACAGGTATATATGACAAATAACCAAGGATAATTATTCAATTTTAACCAATATATTTGTTTTTAGTAATAATGCAGCCCACCTGACAATAATAAAAAGGTTAATACATTATAAGCTAAAACATCTTAATAAAGCTTAGGATTATTTTAAAGATAATTTTTGTTTCAGATATTAGTGCTTCATTAACAACATCACATAATACTATGCACAATCAAATATAACTAGTATAAATTTGTTGAATATAATTATATTGTATCTACTCATGTTTCTCTATTCCCGGGAATCACGGTGGAACACAATATATAATAACATAAATTTTTCCACCAATAAAGACAAAACAAACGTACGGTAATGCACTTAATAAGCATCACACTCTGATTGTAAGCCTAGGTATTGTTATAAATAATGATACTGAAAATTAGACAAAACTTGAAATTATACACACGATTAGACCTAAACAAAATGTTAAAACACCCCAATAAATACAATTTTAATAGAAACTAAATTAAAGAAATAATAACTAATATATTGAAAGATCAAGACTTTCAAATAATGTTATAACTAATATAAAAATAAATACTAATCATTAATAAAAACCGTGTTGTCTGCTAACTTCGAAATTGAAAATACAACCAAAAGTAAACAGGAAGCAATGAGCTCTGGGTAAAATATGTTGCCAACTTAAATAAATAGAGTTGAAAACCAAATATTGTTGAATACTGGCTGCCATGGCAACCATGGTCTTCCCGTCACAAAGCGATGTTCGGACAGATTCGCTGTTTCGGTAACTTTTCACGACAACACGTCGCGAGGCGTAGTTGACACTCGAGCCGACAAATGTTCCCGGGTGGTCAGAATAACCCTGCTGGAGCCACAGTAGCTTTGTGACAATGACGCAAACTAATGTTATATGTGTTGTTAACCCAATTGAATTTTAAAGGTGTATATGCTTCACAAAACCTGTAATTATATCAAAGCCTTCGGGTATTATTAAAGTACCCTGTGTGGTCATTAAATTATTGCTTTTTATTTCCATAATTCTTCATAGATAATATGCTTTAATTTTTTTTAAACGGCCATTATTTTAAATCTGGCACTATTTTATAGGTCACCATCGTGCTTAGGCGTGCCAAATTAGTGTGAACTGATGTGTCACATGACAATCAACTTACCTAAAGTTTTATATTTGAAAATTGGATACCATTTTGACAAAATCTAAAAAGGGGCTTTTTATTGGACTTTTTTTTAAGGTCACCACCGTTTTCAGGACTAAAACATTAGTTGGAATTATGCCTTACTCAAAAATGTAGCCACAATTTTTTTTAATTCAGGAGCTATTTTTTTTCATAATGGCCGCCATTTTGAATCCTAAGAGGAATGTATTTGGGGTCCCCTTCCGAAATGGATCTCTGACGTCTATTATACATTCCTACAAAGCGGCTTGCTCACATAACAAAATGCAGTTTTATATCATCTACCACACCGACTCTCAGTGGACTCTACACTGAAAAAGAAACTAAGTCTTCTAACAACATATTACTGTGACTGCTTATTTATCGAGACACTGATATGAGGGACAGGTCAGACATAGAATAACATTATATCGTAGAGTTTTTTCATTGAATTGGTTAGTGGAACACTGTAGGTTCTTAGGAGATATTCTAAGTGTCCACCATTGCGCTCAAAACACTGTTCAGATCTCCTGCGCCCCGAATGTCGTGTTCATTGAAAGGTGTGTGGTTCTTCCAGGCTCGTACATCCAGATGTCACAATTGCATTCCACACATGTTATCTCGTATTGTGCCACTGGGAATACACATCTCCCATCATGGGGCCCCACAGCCAGCAGCCGCAAGGCTTGTTATCAGGAGATCGATCCGCCACGCAACAGGCCCTTTGCGTCCACTCCATCGGCTGGGCTAGTGTTCTTCCAACTGACGTCTCACTGAACGGTCGTAATATGCCGGGTTTCCATCCTGAAGAATCTACATGTTCTTCTGTGTTTCCATTGGAACGTCATCCAGTAGTTGGGAGAGAATGGCTTGCAGAAAGTGTAAGTAGTTTTCACCTTGTAGTTATGAAGGCATTTCATGTGATCCAAGTAGAATATCGCCCTAAACTCCCGCCCAAACGTTGCTAAAGAATTGATATTTCGAATGAACCTCCAGGATTGCATTTGTGTCAGCCAAAATGTGCTGGTTACGAAGAATGACACTGCAATTTCTGGTAAATGTTCTTCATCAATTGCCAGTATCTACTGATAATTTATGGATCTGTGGTGTGGTGGCGAAGCAGACACTCGCAGAATGCCCCACGCCATTTGAACTCAAGAGCTGCATTCAACTCCTGAACAGATTTTGAATCGAAGGGGTACAATAATTGGTCATATATTGTTTTCCCTATGATAGGTGATGACTTGCGGCTGATCGCTATATATTTGAATCGGGTGAGCTTTCTTCCGCTGCAACGGTCTTGCAACGTCACGGCCTTCCAGCTTGGACCCTCACAAGTGCCAAGTGACCGGTTTCTATTTGGCAACGACAATTCAGTGTCACAAATGTTCTTGAATTTAATTGTCGTTGAACAGGAAAACGTGCAGAACACATATGAGCAGCAGCAGTGTTCCTCCTCGTTAGTCAGAATCATATCAGTCAGTTACTCGTTTGTCAATTGGTTCCCCAACTTACTGGCAACTTTCAGTCAGAGCAAGTAACTGTATCTGATGTTCCATGTTTCCAACATTACGAATGACGCATGCGCAATTCTACCCCAATATGTTTCCAAATCTTGATAACGTAGCAGTCTCAGCAATATGTCATTATGAGCCTTTTAGTTTATTTTCAGTGTAGATTCAACGGAACCACTATATTGTAATCTATTAGGAATAACGCTGTATATTCATCTACAGTATAATTAAAGTTAATAGATGAAATCATAAACACTACTATGGCAAGGTTTCCTTAATTTAAAGTATAAGGTAGTATTATCTGAATATATTTGCACAAAATTCCCAAAACATTAGAACTTTCACTTGACATTATTATAATGTAGGATTCTGACATTCATATGGGAAATTTTTTGAGTAAACACAACGACTAAATTTTTTGTGAAGTAGATATCAAGTTTTATATTAAATATTGTTGTGAGAAAATAGATACTAATTCAAATAAACAAGGCTTTATCTACATTTTAATTACTTATTTATTTAATTCTAATACAGTTACAATTCATAATACTTGAATACAAAAACACATATAAGAGCAAGAAATGTTGCTATAGATTTTAATAAAAATTAATGATCTAGGATATATAATATCAACAAGGTGGTATTATAATATTAGTTCAGTAGTCAGTCGTAGTTCTGACGTAGGTGATCCCCGAGGGCATGCTGATCTTCTCTACTCCCTTAGGGAACAACTTGGGAAGATCCTCATCCTTTACGTGAGGCAGGATCATGACTTTGGTTCCAGGCTGGAAATTACAAATAATAAGTCTTTTGAATTTAATATCTAAAAAAAGTGTCGTAAAAATTTATAACTTGTGTTTATATGTTTATATATAAAACATATATTTGAATTATATACTCAAATACATTAGTTTCTGATGAATCAATCTAAAACTGTAAACAGTAATATGTCGAAATAATAAAACAGACATTCCCATAAAACTTAATTTAACATTTGGGATATATATATATATACATTAATTATACTTGTGGTAGGGGAAAAATAAAAGGAAAGTGAAAATAAGATTTTGTTGGAATATAGACGCATTTGCATGAAGAAGAGTGGTAAACCATTTAGAAAAAAAGTGTATTAACCTGTCTGAAACCAATCTTCCTTTAATTAGCAAACAAGACCCAATAAACTTTACCTGATACCACATTCAGACTGGGCTGTTAAATTACTGATACAAATAAAAATCTAGATTGAAATTTAAAATAATTCTCAAACATTATACCACAGAAATATGATTAACAAAAAATTAGAGAACTACAACATTGAGGATACTTCTGTTGCCTCTGCAAGCAAAATATAAAGTTAAGATTGTTTGAAGTCAATATAACTTCATTTGAGTGAATTATATAGATTTTAATACATTGTTTATTTTTACCTTATTTTCTATTATATTTAATTAAAAACTTGAAAAAATCACTACAAACACCGTCATTGTTACTTAAATAAGAATATATTTATATAACATATATAACAGTCATTTGTATTTATAGTCTACATTTATAACACATATTTATAAAGCTATTAATTATAGAAAAATATTATCTAGTTTCGTCACTTATAATAATATGTTTCATATACAACCCTATTTAAATAGAATCAATAATTATTTAAAATGTTTCATATCTATTCATAATGAAATATTTGTTCATAAAACTCTTTGAACTGAATTTCTAAAATTGTAGTGGAGAAACATTTTGTAACTTACCGTCCAATTAGCAGGAGTGGCCACGACCTTCAAACGAGTGGTGAGTTGAAGGGAGTCGATCACTCGAAGAATTTCACTGCAATCAAACAAATACATATAAATTTTAGTATTAACAATTAAAATAGTTTAGTATGTGTATTAATTTACACTTTATCTACTCCAAAAATTAGCAAGTGTTTTTCCTCACTGGATCACACTGTAACCCTATCTTATAAGCTACGCCATGGTGAAAAATGTAAGGAAAGCTACTACCTGTCAGGTTAGATGAATTGTAAATAAAAAAAGTATTTACAGCACTTCTATATGACTTATTGCACAATATCCCTACAAAACTGTTACTGATAATTTGATTTTGCACAGTATTGTTTCTAGTCTCTTCTAAATTATTATTAGTTCATCCTATTTAAATACATTATAAGATTTTAACTTTATACAAAAAAGATAATTTGCCACTAAGTGAAATAAAACAATCAGACCTACTTGGGAAACAAACTCGGCTCATTTCAAATAGATGCATACCTCTTTATGTTCTCCATAGTCCGAAATTAGTTGTCATAACCCTGAGAAACATGATGCTTGTCTAAAATGAACCTACCAACAAAATAACTCGTCTAATAATAAACAACGTTGCTTAAGAGGTGAATACAAAGCTATGTTTAAATTGGGATACATATTTACTCGATGAATCTAGGCACAATAAGCCCTATCACTCTTAGGCACCAATGCACAAACAGAAACAAAGGAAAGAAAATAAGCTGTCACCCTGTGAAGCCTTTTGTATATTTTCTAATAACACTTCGAATATTGTATTGACTGGTGTAGGCACTCACTCTACTATATTTGCCTGTACAGCATCGAATTATCTTTCAAAATTAAATTTGTGTTGTTTCGTATTCTCTAATACAATAATTTTAAGGACGTTTTTATATACATCCTGACAAAAGTTTAGTAAAGGACATTTTCGTGAACAAACTATGAAACCCGAAATATACAATATTTAAAAAAAAGTAAACTATTAAATTAATTCGAGATAAAAAATATTGAAAATGCAAGACTATTTTTAGAACTAGGATTGTTTAAGAGTTTTTTGCTTTATGCTTCAATGTTCGGTATTAAAAAACCCATGGAGTTAAATGCTAATTAATTAAAATGGGAGGTGAGTTCAGGACATACCGCTAGATCAAAGTCCTTAAATTAGTTAGGTTTCTTACAAGCGTCTTACAAACCGTCTATATTATCAGAATGAGATAATATAAGGATTGGAAAACATTGACGATAGATTCCTTAATACAACCTATTGGGATAGAGACCCCAAGATCTAAGTCACATACCAACCAGACATAGCTGGGCAATGTCTTTGAATCTATATTATGCTGTCAATCAATTTTATTAATAATTTATTAACATTATCAAAAATGATATTTTAAAATTTTTTAAAAGTCAGGTAAAAATATCAAGCCTGTTAAGACAAAATCAATATATCAGAAATTTTAAGAAATACATTCTTCGCTTCAAAATAAATTGGACCTTTTTAAATATCCGACCCAAACTGAATAGAAAAATTGACTTTGAATTATTTAACCTAATTGATAAATGGAATTTAAAGTATATTAACTGTCAATTAGGAAAATAAAATCCAGCTAATCTTTCTGAAACAAAATCCCCCAAATGATTATGATATTTTTATTAATTTATAGAAAAAAATATTTTTAACTTTTAAATTACTAGGATATGAATATTTGTATGAAAATTGAGTTATACTTCCTTGAACGAAGAAGAGAACACCTCAAAGACTAGGGTCGATTTTAGTCGATTTGTAGACTGCAGAGTTCTTGCATGGATACATAACAGCGCCAAGGATTAATGCACTGAGCAAAACTTGCAAATATTTACGTTTTTTTTTGAACAAATATAATATTTTATCAAATAATAATTGTATAAATATGTCCATTATCTCAGTATATATTTTTTGGCACCGTGTATTATAACCTTTTCAGGTTGTACGCTAATTTACTAATTATGCTAATAAAATATGAATTGTGAGGATTGAATTTATAGGAAGTGCACCAACATTTGCGTGGACCAAGAGTTGAAAACCATTTAGTAAAAACACCCCCGTTCCAACCGACTGCGATTCTAACTTTGATCTCCCCATCCTCGGAAGTCTGGTTCTACACAAAACTAGCGTGTTAGCTAACTATGCCACCGAGGCGGGGAAATTTTATTGATTAACTGATAAATTTGAGGAATAAAGCTCAATGTATCAAATTGTACCTACTAATAGTGGGACCTCGATACTGCTTAGTCCGGTGACAGACCGACATTTTGGTCGCTGTAACACAAACACCGCTTGCAGTTCGTTCTAGTGTATTACATTGTTTCATATGAGTGGGGTGAGACTAGCAACACGAACGTCACGACATAATTGAAAACGTTGATGTGAGCGTTTATTGGGCGTAGCAACCCCTCTCATATACGACCTGATCTTGGCGTTTGTGTCACAGAGACCAAAACGTCAGTCTGTCACCGGCCTTAGAGTTAATGATGATCATATATCAGTTTCTTTGCGGAGGGCCAAGAGTTATAAAGGGCCCACGAAGGGGGAATTTTAAATGTCTATACATTTGGTGGAAATAATTGTAATCGAATAAATTGTGTCCTCATTATTAACAATTTAGATGGTTGATGATATTTACCATAAAGTGTTTAAATTATAACCAAGCTATAGCATTATCTCATTCAGTATTAAATACTGCAGAATTGTTTTATATCTTCAAGCAGTCAAGCTGACTGACTTATTACGTTCCCAACACAAAACCCAGTCATTAAAAGGTGAGATGATCACTAGATACAATTTTCACAAAAACTTCCAATAGTATGAAATGAAATCATTTATGTTTAATACAAATAAGACTTGAAGTTGGTATAAATCACCGAAATATGTCATTGTCATAGAAGAAAATTATATATAAAATATGTGGAAGGAAATAACAACAGCCTTATTATCAATTTATTGAGGTGTTAAATGACTTTTTACGCCACTGGTCCAATATATATAGATTTTGTTCTCTTGGTGTTCTTATCAGTAGTAGATGGGAACAATAAGAAATGAGGACGTGACATTACAATATTTCTAATTCTATATCTATTACTCACTCAACGTTCCTCCCGGTGGAAGCGGGGTACTGCATGGACAACTTGAGCTTCTTGTCTGGACCAATGATGTACAGGGCTCTCACGGTCAACGCAGCCTCCTCATTATCCTTACTGTCCTCGTCAATCATGTCAAGAAGGACCGCCAACTCTCGTTTCTCATCGCCGATGATCGGGTAGGGAAAGTCACCGGGAATATCCAGACAGTACGATTTGATGTCCTGGAATAGTAGTGAGAAGTTTTTGATATGGGGAGTGAATAACTGGAGATATACACAAAATATAGTTCATAAATATAAAGCAAACAATATAAATTTTATATTTTATATATAAAAGTAGTTGATTTTATTATTACTTTACTAAAATAGAATTATTACTTCTAACTTTTCAGTATATATGTAAATATATTATTCAATGGTTTGACTCTAATTTTGGATGTTTCTGGACAACCATGTTAAACTAATAATGTATTCATTTGTAGGTAAATATGTCGGAATCCATCTAACAATAGCTAGAGAAACATGTTATATGTAACATAACATACATAGTCTCAGTCTGGTATTTCATGAACTCACATTGACCCAGTCCGTGTGTGACCTCAGCTTGTCACAGGAGTGTGCGATGACCTTGACCCCTCTCTTCTTGAACTCGTGATCATGGACTGCGATTCTACCCAGCTCGGTGGTGCAGACAGGGGTGAAGTCTGCTGGGTGGGAGAACAGCACGGCCCAACTGGTTCAAGAAAAACAATAAATGTTTTCTTGATAAAGCTTTAAAATTTATATCATTTTTATATCTATCACCTGTGATTATTATTTATTATTAATCATATCCTTTTTTTTAATGTCTCAATACCCGCTCCTGCTATACCCATACAATACTAACTAGGCTAATATGTTAGTAATGAAGATATCTTGAGTTGGAGGAAATGTACTTATATGTTCATAATTAGAGAGAGGGAAAAAATTAGTTAAATTATTTTCTATCCTCTCAACTGAGGTTATAACCCTGATTTCCCCTCCTTCGTCAGTACAATCTTGTCCAGGAGTGACGTTTTAGACTAATAGACCACCGAAAAGTCTCAATCCTATCTTTTTTTTGGGAGGCAAAAATAACTAGACCACCAATACTTATATTCATTATATAGATACAGAGAGAAAATAAACTAAATATATAAGATTATTTTTTGTGAGATTATACTCGAGGCGATTTAACCACAATATCTCTAACCTATCTCTCATGTATCCTAATTATATGAGTACGAGAGTAAAGTTTTTATTATAAAAATACTAACTTAAAAAATAGGTAGCTCCAAAGGTTTAGAATGTTTAAATATAAACACTTTGAGAAAAATTACTATTACTTTAACTACCTTTTCAAGTAGCCTACAAAGTTCTGAATAAAATAATATACACAAGTACTTAGACAAACATCTTAATTTTTCTGAGTGAGTGGTGCATCAATATCTAGTGTAAAATGAATCATTTTGAATAGTGCCAGTAATTTTCTAAACCCAACTTTCCTGTAGGACTAATTTGAATTTATCTTAATGATGCTAAAGATTGTAGTGGTTTAGATCCTTAGATGTAACTTAAAGCTATTTTTACGATGGTAAAGATTGTTGTGGCTAAATATTCAGGAGAAATTCTATAGTTATTTATACTATGTCAAAGATTGTACTGGTTATAGCTTTAGGAGTAATTTAATGTTATTTTAATGAGGGGAAAGATTGAAGTGGCTAGAAATGCTATGACTTCTAAGAAGCTGTTGCACTAGCCATTCAAGAAGAATATTTAATTATATTATACATAATAATTTGGTTGAAGAATTGAACTCTTAAACACCTCCCCATAGCGTATGCCTTTAGCTTAGAGAATTGTTATTTTTAATAGTATCACTATATGTAATGGAATAATTGCTCGATCATTTAAATATTTAATAATTTCATATAATGTGTCTACCCTAATTTTTTGGGATAATCAGATATTTCTCTATACAATTTTTGTTTTCTAATGTTACTTACGAGTCTCCAAGCCAGTCGTAAAATTTGATCCTTCCCTGAGTGGTCTCAGCTGTGAAGTTTGGAATAGTCGCTCCCAGCCTCATCTTGACAGCTGTTGCAGGTAGTAGAAGCTTCTAAAAGATCAAGATGTTGTTAGGACTCTGAACAGTCTGATATGATATCACAGACACACTCCCGGTTTATATATACTAGACATGATAACAGCTCAGTCATGTTCAACGATGGCAGGATTATTGCTGATTAAACTTGTACACTGTGCAGTGGGACTAGGCCGCGTATGAATACTTGGCGGAGAGTGATGACCTTGTGAAGTGACTAGGACATTTCAAAAAGATCGAATACCACTACGTTCACAATTAAAGGTTAACATTTCACTGGTAATTTTACCTAGTTAATGCTAGTCTCTTTTTATTATATCTGTGTCACACCACCTTTTCGGTCTTTTCATTTAACTACACATATCAAGGATAAATATTTTTTTCAGGTCAGGACGGTATAGTTTAAACAGAATGTAGAACCATTTGCATAGAAGAAACTTATGAGTAATTCAAGAAATTCTATCTTAAATATCCCTACCCAGGATTCCAATTCTGATTCTCCCCTAATCGACAGACAATTCTATTTCGGGGATTATGCACTAGATCAGTGGTTGGCAACCTACGTCCCTCGGCAGGCTTTCGATTGATTTATTTAGCCCACAAAAATATTAAGCAAACAAACAATTGTTCTCATAAATAAAATACGCCTCTTACAAGACGTGCATTAATCACAGCTTGTGAATGTGTGGAATGCCAAGCATACACCGTTGTTTGGATTCCACGTTAAAATGTAATTCTTCCATTTTATCTCATAATTTTTTATTTTTTTTAACACCGCGTCTTACTACCCGTTCCGGTTATACGTTTGAAGTACTAATTATGCTAATGGATTACGAATTGGGAAGGTTGATTTAGAGGAAGTGAACCCGCATTTGCGTGGAGGTAGAGTGGAAAACCATTGAGAAAAAACCACCCCAAGTTCACCCGACCGAGATTCTAACCTCGATCTCCCCGTCCTCAGTAGTCGAGCTCAACACGACAAACGCGTTAGCCAACTACGCCACCTAGGCGGGTTTTATCTCATAATAACCTTACCATTGCACATTAGCATATGTTCCCGTAACCCAAATGGGTGCTAATAATAATAATAATAATAATAATAATAATAATAATAATAAAAATAATAATAATAATGATAAAGATAATATATTAGTTTAACTACTAACTTATATGAGAATAATAAATATAATATTTTTTTATACAGTAAGTTTTTTTAAACGCATACGGACATCGATATCAAAATTGTTGCTGATTTTTGCACTAGATCATGCATCTACTGATATGTTTGATTACAAAAAATGAGAAAGGTAAAAGTAAATGTAAATGTACCTTACTTTAATTGATAGTGGGAAGTCATTTATAAAAACTCAGCCTCATTACAACCAGATAGGATTCAAACCCTTACCTATCCGTCTCAAGAAAATATAGTGGTTTAATGGATGGAGTTAATTACTAGCTTGGTAGGTGCTCCCACGGAATAGAAACAAGTTCGCTGAATACTTCTAGTGGACCATTCTAGTCAGTGAACAAACACTATGAAATGTCAGATTATATTTTGAGAAAATGAATAGATGTAAGTACAGCACAATCAAAGTGTAGCCTTTTAATGTTAAGATGAAATTAGAACATTTAGAATAACTACGGAAAGTAATAAACATGAATAGTTGTTACATTTATCCTTGCATTATGAATTACGAATGGAAAAGATGAACATTAGACGAAAAGTACCCACATTTCTGTAGAGAGAGAGGGATCAGTACAGTCTGTGATCCAAACTCCGATCAACTCATCATTGTAAATTTTAAGAGTGAAATATCAAACCATGCCGACAAGATGTGAATTCATTGAAAATAAAGAGGTCAGCCGTTTTATTTTAGGATATTGATGAAGTTGTTAATTTCATTATTTTTTTTTTTTCGAAAGCTAAGTACATAGTTTATTTCTTTCACTTTAAATCGTATCTATTCAAATATTTATATTTAATAAACATGTTTAAAAATATATG
Organism: Timema monikensis; assembly: GCA_902151445.1. NCBI lineage: Eukaryota > Metazoa > Arthropoda > Insecta > Phasmatodea > Timematidae > Timema > Timema monikensis. Next base: position 36,710 of record CABFVZ010001030.1, read on the forward strand.
GTCCTACCTTTGACAAGCAAGTGTAAGGAAGGGCTTTGAGTACCTAGAGTGTATATTTTTTCTCTGTATATTTAATGCGTTTTTTCTAAAACACTTAATTATATCAACATAGGATTTTAAAACGACCTTTAGATAGAGACGCTAAATAACCTTTATGAAAGGGGAAATTAAGTTTCACCAACATTTTATTTTTTCAGTCTCTCCGGTAAAATAAAGCTTAAGTCATTGAGTATGGCATTATAACTGCTGACAGGTATCAAGTGTTAGTATAGTGTAGGGATCCTTAACCAGGGTAATGTGAACCAAATAATGGGGTTATGGGTATAATTCTCTGAACATTAAAAAATTAAGCTCATGATGTATAAGAATAAATATTCACCATTATAAATACGAATTGTGTATTTGTGATTTGGCATTTTTCTGTAAATAAAATAATAAAATCTATAATTATTCTATAAGATGTTATGTTCCTAGCTATCCATATGTAAAGTATAATATCATCTGGTGCCTGGGCTACATCAATCTTAGCCCAGTATGGGGGAGCAAATTACGAGTACTAATGAGTCATTGCCCAGAGTACGCCCAATTTTAACAATTATTGTAGATACGTTCCGTCAAGACTCTTTTTGTGTCCCGATGAAATGAGGTAATTGTATTGAATATGAAGGTGGGGAACGTTTGGAAACTCTGAAACCTAAATTAAACCCAATTAATCACACTCTGGTGACAGTCGGAAAAATATGTATCTAGAAAATAGCTATTAATATATTTAGAGTCATACTGATACTTAATATATCTGCTGATAATTATTATTTATACAATATATTTAAGGAAGTATGGGGACATATTGGGCAATACGTTAAAGGTGTGTAATCATAAAAATTGCAAAACAAACTGTTATAGTGAATATATAAGTGAAAATAGCAGCACTCAGAACGAAAGTACATTTAATATTAATATATGTTTTATAATTGAATGCAAGGGCTATAAACATCTTAATTAAAGCAGTCAGGGATGAAAGGCTTAGTTAAGAAATCCTTTGGCAGAAATAAATTCATCGTACGCGGGCAAAGCCACAGATGTGAACTATACAATAATTTATTCAACACAAAAAACTAAATCAATATGTGACATTTAATGTTGTCAAAAAGTTAACGATTACTAGATTTGATTAGAAAATCCACTATCACGGTCAGGTTACATTGGGTTAGGTTGATGATAGCTATTAGCTCTGTCAATGGTCGCCATAACAGTTGATTCATACTGTAAAAGTTGACTTGTACTAAATTCACTATTGAATTAAATATGAAAACATTGTTCGTAGATGCGTGGTTTTAAATTGAATCATATATCTTGTTGAAGTTCTTCACACACAAATACAACTGACAGTAATAAGATACAATATCAAGTATAATTCCATTGCCAACTCAAATCTATTTCCTTACCTCTTTCTATTCTCTCTCTTTAGGCTAATCTAACGTTATTTGTGCATCAGGACGGGAACAATTAGAGTACATTTAATTTTATTTTAAGAATTATCACATTTCATTGGAAGGCTTGGTTTTATAATTTGTTTCCTTACTGCACCTTACTAACCGTTCAGAATTTTAAATTTATATGATACAAATAAGAAGGAATAGTTTTATAGTAAGTTTAACCACATTTGCGTGTAGAGGACGTATGAAAACGACTAGGAAAAATCAACCAAATTACATTCGGTAAGGATTTAAGCCCATACCTAGGTGCCTCCTATCATTCTATTATTAGATTTATGCCATAAAATACTTAACTAAAATGAGGTTTATAAACATTTAAACATTTGAACATAGACTTTTAACAATTTTCCGAACTTTAATGTTGACTCTAATAAAAGTGATAAAGACCAGAACAAAACTACATTATAAATATTAAATAACTTCTGCTGGGTGTATGTGGACGAAATTTGGTGTAACCATAAAATAGGGGTAAAGTACAACTTAACCGACACAGCCCTACTATATTCAGTATTACATCCATGAAGTTATGGAAGCTTTAAAAAATAATTAATGTACTTGTTAAGGTACTATCTCAGATTAGCTTTCGTAGTGCAAGAACTAAATAAACATACCTGTACTAGAAACACTTAGCCCTAAGAAAAGAAAAATATTCATACAATATACTATAACTATTTTGAACAAATTAATGTAGAAATAATGTATATATTGGCACAATAAAGATGGTTGATTTACTTATATGTAATAACAGAATTGTACCCCACCTCTCCAGCTGGCCAGTAATATACAAAAACTAGGTATACATTCTTTCTCTAATCAGGGGTTTGTTAAAGTATCGTACAATTTTACTAATCATAATAAACCTTGTGGAATCGTTAAAAAAAAAAAGTTTCCAAGTAAAGTCCAATCAAAATATAATCATACATAAATTTTATCTTCATTTTAAAACCACCTACAGTAATGAGGAACTGTTCCACAAAGCCTATCTATGACTAACAAAATATTTACATATTTATATAATTTATATATATATAATTTATATATATATATAACATTTCTAGATTGAATACAGTAAATATTATGCTTAATTATGAAGGTGAAAAGTTGAAAGTCATATCTTCTTGGTGAGTGGCTTAGCGGTTGATAAATTTATCTACCCTTACGGCACGAACAAATATTTACTTTCCTGGGTATGCCTGAAATAATAAAAAAAAAAAATTCAGGAAGAAAAATAGCCACCAATAAAAACAATGAAGTCTATTCTCAATAGGAACGGGAACACTATTTACGTTTTGTTGTAGTCAGATGAATCTCCAAGGTTATCCAAACCACACGCTTGCACTCCCCTAAAATTAAGTATTATTTAAGCGAATGTAGACATAAAAATTCTCAAAAAATCACTTTCTCTAGCTTTACTTTGGTCAGCACCTTCCTAACAATCAATAATATTTTAGAATATGGGGAAATTGTCTTGGATGGAGACGGACTCCAAATCAGGACGTCCTCTCACCTTCATCACTTTCACCCCACATCCCGCTATCTTTGCAGGAATCTTCCCACCTAGGCTACTTTTCCACGCATCTTACCCGAATCACCCAAAAGTTGCCCGAAATTGGAGGTAAGATTCCCGAAAAATATTTTAACTCCCAAATATAGCCTTTTTATAACCAATACATCATTATTGAAAGTTCCTAAAATTAACACCAAATGATTCTGGTTCCTAGTACAATTAAAAAAACATTTATGGCCTTTCTCCACGTCAAAAACTACACACCAGAAAATAAAAATTAAAAAAACCAGATTAATCTTCTTTCTCACTCTGCCATCACGCACCAGAAATACTCTCCTAGCAAAACGCTCATGTGGCGGGTTCGTGAACTACTTAACCAATCAAGATGAATCCCATAAAATAAATTTATAATAAGTGAGAATAAGCTGGAAAAAAGCTCCGATAGAAAATGACTGCAAAATAATGTACGTAATAAAATAATGCAAAGATTAATATCACATTAAATTTCAGATATTTTTTTGTTTTCCAACGATATAAGCTACCAGGGAACCACCTTAAATAGTTAATATCCGTGGGTAGCAGCAACTAAAATGAATGTGCTGCCAAGGTGGCTATTACTAATTATTATTATTATTATTATTAGCACCGCGTCTTACTACCCGTTCGGGTTATACGCACTTACACTAATGTGTAATGGTAGGGTGATTGTGGGATGAAATGAAGGACCTACAGTTTAACGTGGAATCCGAACCACGGTGGTGGCCTGGCATTCCCCACATTCACAAGATGTCTTGTCAGAGGTGAAGGAAGGGTTTGGAAATCAGATAAATCTGTGCCGGGACCGAGGATTGAACCCCGGCCGCCAGCTATTACTAACACCCTACAATTATATTTATATATATATAAGAAAAAATCACAAGACCACAACTAATACAACTAAATTATGAGATGGTAAAAATAATAGTAATAATAATAATAATAAAAAGCTTGGGGATTATTGAAAATCCTCACAGCCTTAAATATTAGAACTTTCATATGTAAGAATTATATTGCCTTCATACATTTTTACTATCGTTAATACGTTATTCTGACGATGACAAAATGTGCTAGTAAAACGGATTGCATTTCAAACTGTAACCCAAAAGGTCTACATTTAACTTAATTTTAATTCTATTCTCTCTACAGACAAATAATAGTAAATTTACCTTTAACTGGTAATCAACAAATACGTAAGTTTTAAACAGTTTTCATTTTGTCCGTTACTAAACAATTCCTTGAGAGAATTTGGCTAAATTTGCAATTAGACTTAATTCTAGTCTTTCCGTGGAAGTGAAAGTAAACAAAATTACTTATTATATAAATCTATTATTTATCATTGAGACAAATTAATTAGTATTAATAAAGTTTCTAGACATTAATTTCTAAAGAAAATAATTATTTTATTATTTTAATGGATGTTAGGAACAATATACACTGTACTATCTAACTAATTATTGTGGATCAGGATGACAAAATTCTTAACTATTAGCAGAATGAAACTTAACTTAGTTCTTGTGGATGGACACTAAATGTATCTTTTTACAGAATTACATTAAGTTGAGTTTTTAAAAATCTCATTAAACTTAGCTTGCTGAAGAAAACTTATTAAAGCACCTTATAGGATCACATTTAATTTAAGCCTTGGAAGTATCAAAATTAAACATACCTAATTGCAGAGTAAAAATATACTTTTTCCGCCATTTTTATGTAAGAATAAAAAAAAACTTAGCTCCTAGAACGACCACATTAAAGTTATCTCATGGAAATATGGCAATAATCTTAGCTTTGAGTGATATTAACCTAGCCCATGCAAGGATAGCATGCAATTTATTAACGTTTAATGTTGATAAAAACAGTTACTAAAATGAATAATATGAATCAAAGTGTTAGAATAACATTAAAATCTACTAGAAGCTTAATTTTAACAATTCTATAAAGTTTTAAATATTAAAAATAAGTTATACAATTTCTTAATTTATTTTCAAATAAGAACTAAAACTAGTGTCAAACCATTTTATTTTGATTTCTTTTTTTAGCAACGTGATAATATATGTATTAATTTATTATTTTGTTTGTTTGTGCACTCCATAATATCCGTATATGTTGACAGACATTTTTACACCAATAGGATGAAATGTGATATTTTGAGGAAGTGTGGCTGAGCTTTCGTTGTGAAATATTAGGAAACAATATCTTAGGAAAATCCATCTCACCTGTATAGAGTAAATATACAAAATTTCAAAAATTCCAAGGAGCTGTCTAGTCTCATAGGAAGAGCAATTTACTATTTTATTACTGTTATTTTATGGTTTATTGATATTGAAAGTATATAATAATAATAGTGACAGGCATAAAGATTATGATTTGACGTATGGATACATGTGAGTGAATCTGAAAGTTTTTAGCTATGATAATTGGGTGTTTAAACCAGTTATATGGATGTGAAGATTACTCTGTTTAATCAATCTAGGAAATGTCTATGTTCAATGATCTATCACACATAATTCCATTAATAAGTATACACTGTTTTAAAAGGAAGAATGCCACATTACTAGAAAACTGAAGGTGAGAACAAAACCCTAGCGCCTACATCATCAACAAACCTGAAAAAATACTAGACCAACGTCCTTACTCATGTCCTTATCATTGCAAGATTTAATAAAGTTTTTCTGAGTGATTGAAGAAGAATTGTTTATTATTTTCAAGTCTCCAATATTCCCAGTGACAGCACAAAAACTCAGTCATTTCGCCAACTTGGCTTCGTATTAATATTAACTAATGTCTGAGTCAATGTGCCCTTTCCAAGCCGAGTGATTATATCAGCACACTAAACTAACCTAAATATAGAACCGACACTATATACCACCCTTGCCCGTTAATTCATGAGTGTGATAGGGAAAAACAACTCTTCATTATAGGAGATATGTGTTTGCAATGCCAGGGATCAAACTTGAGACTCTTAACTCAGCAGGAAGACACGTTACCTACTGAGATAAGTTATCAGACTTATTTTATATTAATGAGGTAATAATGATAATGGTAGACCTTAGTGGAAGTGTACACGAATTTACGTATCAGCATTTTAAAAATAATTATATAATATATCTTCATTCCTACAGTAGTTAAACTCCATATAACCCTAACGGATAATACAACATGTTGGTAAATAAAATGCATATTTAGAAACATGCAGTATATCAGTATCACCAGCTTGGATTTGAACTTGACCTCCAAGAAACATGGAAGATCAGAGCATACGACCCATATAACGTAGTCTGTGGATCAACAAGAAATGAAACCTATAATGGAAAATATTATCAAATAAGCTTTTCGCCAATTTCATATAAAAGAGTGTAGAAATGAATTGACTCTTATCGATAAGGACAAGTGTGCACTAATCTTTACCTCGCTATCTATAGTCTCGGTCGCCAAGGTGTCCTCAGGAGTGACAATGACTGGTCGTGCGCCGAGTCACTCGACAAGACTCGCGGAGAACATGTTTTGAAGAGAATGACAAGTGAGAAACCAAGTATATAACGGTGGTGTCGGGTCCCATGTGCCATCATTCTACACTTAACACCGACAACCAAACAAGATCAAGCTACAACATGAGGCTGGGAGCGACTATTCCGAACTTTACCGCCGAGACCACTCAGGGAAGGATCAAATTCTACGACTGGCTTGGAGACTCGTAAGTAAATTCAGATTATGTTTAAAAAAAATATGTTTTGAAAAAATTTGACAAAAAAATTGTAAATAAAAGACTTATATAGATTACATTTGATTTGATTGAATACTTAAATAAAACCCCGTTTATATACCAACCATGATAGATTGTTTCATATAAAACATACCGAGAACTATAATATAATTTAGTGGTATTTTCAAAGTGAAAAATAATTAATTGGATTAATAATATTATCTTTAAAATTTATTTCACTCGAAATATCTGGCAAGCGAACAAAACGTTTAATTCAACTTGTCAGGCTTTCTGGTGATGGAAGGGTTGGATTTCAAATTCCTGTCAGGTGTATGCTGATATATTTTATTCCAAATGTAAAGGGTGAAAACTGTTTAGATTTGGTGATTTTTTGCTGTCTTGTTTACATTATTTGCTCTATTTCTACTTAGAATTAACTTATCATATGATTATATCTCCTCTTGATTAAAAAGAAATGATGATATAATTTATTGATTATTTATTTTAGAATGATATTTATTTTAGAATGATATTTATTTTTTCCCACTACATATTTATTTAATATGAGATGTGTCCCTACTGCAAAATAAAGTTATTGAAAATTGAATAAAATAATAGCTATTCTTAAATTATAGACTATAGGCACCTATTACATGTACATGTAACTATTCATTTCAGCTGAGTATTGTGAGTTTATTTAGATATAGAAAGAACTTATAAAATTACATAGTATAGATTAACTACAATATTTCAGGAAACTTAATAATTCTTAATCGATATTCTTAGTATTTTGAATGTGGTAAGAGCATGTTAAGTAAATAAAAATTGAATACTAATAATGTTTTTATAGTTTTACAAAAGTAAACGATTAATTGCTTTTTACTAACTACCCAATTTACCTTCTTCATCGTGGATACCAAAAATTAATTGAGCAAGTTGAGATGTGATGAGGAAGTTAAAATATGAATGAAAAATTTAAGCATTTGAAGAACTAAAGTGCAAAAATACAAGGAGTAAACACGCTCACTAAACTAAAAGGGGTAACATGAACCAAACATTCAAATCTTAGTTTATCATAATAAAAGAGTCTGACAACTATGCAGTATGCCCTAATATGTAAATTATACTTTTTTTACATGGAAACATTTATATTAATGAAACTACATTAACTATTTTATATAATAACAAAATAATTCCGTAAATGTTAGTAACTATATTGTTTTTGCCCTTGAACCAGTTGGGCCGTGCTGTTCTCCCACCCAGCAGATTTCACCCCTGTCTGCACCACTGAGCTGGGTAGAATCGCAGTCCATGACCACGAGTTCAAGAAGAGAGGGGTCAAGGTCATCGCACACTCCTGTGACAAGCTGAGGTCACACACGGACTGGGTCAATGTGAGTTCCTGAAATACCAAACCAGGACTATGTATGATAGGTTACATATAACGTGTTTCTATAGCCATTGTTTAATAGATTCGCCCAGGTAAAAATATTTACCTGAAATTAAGTGAATTAATAATATTATATATTTAGTTACAAAACTACAAACTTACAGTCACACCTTTCAGTCATGTATTTACAAATAAATCTAGAGTAAAAATAGTATTTATACAATATTAATAAATTTATAATAATAGCAACATCTTTTATTAATGAAATGTTAAATTAACACAATTTCCTTTGTATTTATGAACTATATCCTGTACATATCTCCATAAAAGACACATTTCAGTTATTCACTCCTTACATCAAACATATTTCAAAATTATTTCAGGACATCAAATCGTACTGTCTGGATATTCCCGGTGACTTTCCCTACCCGATCATCGGCGATGAGAAACGAGAGTTGGCGGTCCTTCTTGACATGATTGATGAGGACAGTAAGGACAATGAGGAGGCTGCGTTGACCGTGAGAGCCCTGTACATCATTGGTCCAGACAAGAAGCTCAAGTTGTCCATGCAGTACCCCGCTTCCACCGGCAGGAACGTTGAGTGAGTACTATATACATAAAAAATATATATAACAATTATATAATATTATTATAGTTATTATATATATATAATATTAAAATAATTTTACCAAATTAAGCCTATTTTTTCCGATAAATCATTGAGTCAGCTAAATATTTATCTTATATATTAATATCATATCACCTGAAATATTTATACTCGAAGAGCTGTATATAGTACAAATGCATTATGATTATTATACATCCTAATCTATCTACATTATTAAAATCTTGGCTCTCAAAATATTCACTTCCTTGTTCCAAAGGAGTAATTTAGCCTTTGAAAAACTTAATCTAAAAATACACTCAAATTTAATATTTGATAAATAATTATTTATAAGCTTTAAAATAGTTAATAATATTACATGTTAATATTGTATATGACTGTCTTTTTAGAGTATTCGTAAAGTACTAAGTATTGACTTGTTTACATGGAATCCCATATAACTTATATACTGCATGTAAAGTACTCTCTAGTAATATAGTATGTAACTACGGGTCTAGGCTTGATGAAATAATACACAAAAAAGCTTTTGGCTCCTGTACTGCCTAGTTCTCATTCAAAAAATTAGTTTTACTATTATTATTATTTCAATTTAATTTCTTTTTCGTTAGGTAACAATCCAAAATTACTTTATATATAAACTAATTTTTAAATGGATTTTCACTTTTAACGTCAATATTTTTACAGCATTAACAAAATTTTAAAAATGGGAAGGTACCTTATATACATAGAAAATACACTGTCGATATTGTTGAGAGGGTAGGAGAAATCTATTTAAATAGCTACCTAGTAAGCCCCTTAATATTTTAATTATGATTATACTGTTAATATAAATTCAATACATTTCCAGTTTGTAAACTTATATTGTGTGGTCACAAGTGCAAACACTTAAGAGTATATTTGAAAAATAGTTAATAGAAAAGTAATAATTAATTTGAAAAACAAATTTAAGAGTGAATTAATACCAGGGTAAGCATTGCTTTTTTGAAATACATTTCTCCTTGTGGATTTAATATATCATTTATTAAAATATTTATTAGTCAGACTTAAAAGAAAATACATTCGTATGTGAGAATTTGGAGCAGAACCTACGTATGGTTGTTAAAAAGCGTAGAAACTATTACAGGTATGGTTTTAAAAATATTTGAACCTTTCCACCTCCTTCCTAGCTCATTTGATCTGGTTTCGTATTACTAGGTGGTTTGGATTCAAATTCCAGTTGATAAGTTAAAGGTATTACCTTAAAAGTCTTGTAACTCTTCCTCCCTCCAAGCAAACAGATTCACCTTTAATCAAATGTCCATCCAATTCATATATCTCGTACTAGTGGTATTAATAACATATATGTGTAAAGCCACCAATCAGTAGTGAGAACCTGTGAAAATAATAAAACAAAAACAAGCACGAGTTACGAGGCTATATTTCACAAGACACTGCTAACAAACTCCTGATATAATGTTAAATGTTGAATGGAAATAAACTAAAAACACGTTAAATGTATTGACTGGTGAACCCCATGGGAAGATCTACATGCATATCATTAGAATGGGACTGAAAGTGATATAATGTATTGAGGGAGACTGTATATCTAGCTTAATAATATTGATAGTATGTGATGGAGTACTAGATAGACGTAATATTTTATATAGAAAGGGTTTAATAAGGTGGACTGGATAGAACAAGTTAAAGATAAGGTGTAATGTGTTTAGGGGATAGGCTGTAAGTAGGGAGGCCTAATATACTAGATCAAGATAAGGATAATGTGTAGGTGGGTGGACTGGATGGAACTATATAAAGATAGGTATAGGGCTTAATAAATTTGACTGGTTAGAACTATCTCAAAACAGAGATAGGGTGTGATAAAAATGAATGAATAAAATAACTAGCTCTTCATAGGGTTAAACTGTAATGAGGTGGACTGGATAGATCCAGTTCAATATATGTATGTGATGTAATGAATTTTACTTGACGTAGCTAGTTCAAGGTAATGGTATGGTGTGATGAAGCGGACTAGATTGAAGCAGCTCAAGATAACGATACATTCTAGTAAAATGGAGTAAACAAAATAAGTTGAGTTTGGAATATGTTGAGATGAGATTTACTGGATAACTCAAGATGGCAATAAAGTTTTTTATAAGTGGAATATATAGTTAAAAATGATGATAAGGTGTATTTAGGGTAATAGGTAGAACTATATCATGATATAAATAGGGGGTAGCTAATTGGACTGGATATAACGAGCTTCAATTAGGGATAGGGTCTGATGAGATCTACTAGATAAAATTAGATCAGGTTGTGAATAGGTTGTATTGGGGGCGGACTGTGTAGAATAATCTAAATATATGATAGGTATAAACATGTGTAATGAGGTTGACTGGATATAACTAATTCAAGATAGGGAAAGGGGTGTTATTCCGTAAGAGCAGTAATAAACTTTCAAGCTAATAATACAATAAAAATGCTAAACTATTAATCTACAACAAATTTATTTGTTTGATTGCAGTGAAATTCTCCGAGTGATCGACTCCCTTCAACTCACCACTCGTTTGAAGGTCGTGGCCACTCCTGCTAATTGGACGGTAAGTTACATGACCACATGATTAATTCATTTGTTGAATGTATTTAAAGTTGATTCGATTTTACAATGAACTATTCAATGTATTATGAAAAGGGCTTATTTAATAAAGTTTTTAAAATAAAATAGATGTAATTAAGTCAAAAGTCATACAAATTAACAAATGTATCACTTAATTGTTTTCTAAGCACCACTATTTACCATCCGTTCAGGATAAACTCTATGCACTAATAATGCTAATAATTTTAGGGATTAGAGTAAAATGTTTATAAGAATAATAATTATTATTATTGTAATCCTACTCATAGTTTCGTGGCCAATCACTTTGGAAAACCAACCTAAATGTACCTGTACAAAAAACTCACTTCTATCTTCCCTTCATCGACAGTCCAGTGTACTTTGAGCTTAGAGCTTTAGTCCATGCGGCAAGTGAAGTGGGTTTTAATTTATTTAAACAATATGAGTATAATTTAATTTTTCGTTCCATGCAATTAAAGTGAATCTTTTAATTATTAGGAATTTTGTCAATATTATTGTAATATAATAAGTTTTTGTTTTTAACTGGCTGTAAATGATGCACACATTTAATGGGAATATTTTTAATGATTTACATTTTTTAAATGTTATAAATATAAACATAAGATGGGCTTATAAATTGTTAGCTTTTTTCAAAATTGCTAGATGAGAAATATTGTATTATCTCAAATCTTTTAACCTTAATTTGTGTTTGGTTCAATTCAGGAATATTTTTAATTTTAATATTTTTTTAATTATCAAACTAAAATATTTAACATATCTAATATAACATTTTAGTTGCTTACATAAGTTCATATGTTTGGTTATAAGATCATTTTAGCTTTTTATGTAAGAAATTATTTCACTAAAATTAAAACGACTTAAGATAGGGCAAAATACTTAAATAATGACATTGATATATCAATTGGATGGCATTTTATTCCTGACACTGCTTGGTACAGATCCAGAGTGACTCGCCACATCTTAATATCAGTAGCATCACCAGGAGATATAGTTTCACTTGGAAAACTGTACTATTACTACAACCCCCTTATTTTCTAAATATTATTATTATCCTTAGTAAATATAATGTATATTTTCCCAGCCTGGAACCAAGGTCATGATCCTGCCTCACGTAAAGGATGAGGATCTCTCCAAGTTGTTCCCTAAGGGAGTAGAGAAGATCAGCATGCCCTCCGGGATTACATACGTTAGGACTACGACTGACTACTGAAATGTTCCAAGATTATGTTAAACAAATGTTCTGTTCTGTTAAATGTTTTATAAACAATAATATTATTTATCAACGAGTTTCTTATCTATTTCATCTTCTATGCATATCTCTTAAAATTGGTTTTTATTTCAATTTTGAAAATTAATAGCTAAAATTGTGGTTGTATCATCTAAAATATACTAAGTATATCTTAAAACGATTTCTAATTTTTTTCTTTAAATTATTCTTCTAACCAAATTTGGGTCTAATATATAACTAAATCTATAATTAATATATATATATATATATATATATATGTATGTATAAAATTTTTATTTAAATAAATACTCTATTTTATTAAATATATCTTTCTCGTCAATATTCCTTTGATTTTACAAAGCTACAAGTAGCTACACTAATTATTAATAAAAATTCACTTATATTAATTCATCAACCTAAATACACAAAAAGTACGCTAAATTCTGCAAAGTTAAGATAATGTGATTTTATATTTGGAAACTTTATAGAATATAAAAATTTGGCGGGAATATTATTGTATATTAATTAAAACAATGCATGTTATTAATATACAGTTTAAATACTATTTTTGTACAGCGTCTTAGTACTCATCAAAGTTATCTGCATTCTTACATTAATGTTAAAGATATGATAATAGTATAACATAAAAGAGGTGTATCAACTTTTTCACGTAGGGAGAGTGGAAAAACTCTGATTAAATATCCATCACTGAAGATTTTTCTGGAATTCTAACTTTATCGCTAGAAAACTATACCAGGTGAAACAAACTTTGATCCGTGTTGGTTATTTTAAAATAAAATCCTCACATTCAAGTTAAGTGATTTGAAAACTAAAAATTCAAAACATATATAATTATTGATAATGTAGTATATACTATAAATATAACATTAGTTTTTTATTTGTTTGCGTTTTCTACCATATTTATTAATGGAAATTACTGATCGTATTAGTTTCTTAGTGCCTACTTTATTTGAATTTCAAATAATATTCTAGCAATATTAATAACTTATACAATTAATATCTATGTTTAATATAAATTAACTATCAAAAAATCATCATTTTCTTTGTAGTCTATAGAGCGATATTTATTCTAGACTGAGACTTCAATATATACACATTGTAAGATCTCGTAATATTGGGTGGGACTCCTATTGTTAAATTACATATATGTCCTCGGCTATGTTGCTCTGTACAATACTGGTAGGCATTGGACTATTTCTACAAAAACTCTCGGTGACGTCAGAGTGGCATAGAGAAATAAAAGAAAATGAATATTTAATATTTTTAGTTATGTTGTCTATACTCTGAGTTATTGGTTAGAAAAAACAATGTTGTGGAGAAACTTCTACGTTTATTATATCATAACCCACAAATCAAAACTTTACCTCCTTACAATTTACTCTAATAGGGGATGATGGTGATGGACAGTAAATCATCCTAAAACAAACTATTACTAGGCCTGACCACTTTATCTACAAGAGTTCAAGCTCATTAAAGAATATAATTGGACAAGAAACCTTAAAGTCATTAAAAAAAAGCTTAGTTAATTATAAGTGTTGTGAATTGGCTTTTTGCGAATCCCAATTCACTCCCCCCTCCTCACATATTCCCTTGAGATCTTGTTCATCTAGCGGTCGTTACGGTGACTAGGTGTTGAGATAACTGTCCATTTGGCGGTCCCAGCACTTGGATTTCCACAAAGTCCAGCGATACAAATAGCTCAAGAACACATGCCTTTCCAGCGCTTGTTTAGGTACCTCTAAACATGCATCCAATCTTTATCAAGGACACTCTTAAACTCCTTTAGATAGTTAGTTTTCACCACAAGCAATATTTTCCTTGCCACACGATTATTTTTTGACCTCTAACATTCACGAGCCATCTCCAGTCAAGCGTTTCTCTAAAGCTCATTTTTTTAACAACAATACTTTTCTCCGCAAATAGTGCAGTCAACTCACAGACGCAAGTTTTGCTAACTACAAAACCATAAAATTAATTTATTTAAGTCAGCTATGAATTACATATACACACAAACTGATTTAGTTATGAACTATTAGGATTGCTATTTTAATAAGAAGTACGAGTAAATATCTACCCGGATCAAGGAGTATTATATGTGGATGGAATGTTGGAAATCCCCTTATTTTCAAAATATATCATCCTTCCCTTCTGACTCAATTATACTTTTTTATATATATTATAATCATATATACATATTACCCAAACTACCGAATTGATCAAAAATATCTCCTGCCTGGGGTTGGAGGTAGAAATAGAAAACAACAAAAAAATCTAGGATTGACCCTACCTCACATCTTCTCCATGCATATAGGGTAGCACGTGGTGTATTTAGTCAGTCATTGAGCTGATCAAGCCAATAAGTCTTTGGGACGGAGGGTGAAATAAGAAATATCACTTACAACACAAACACACTCACACTCACACAAATTAAAAAAGTGTCTACAGACTTGAATCAATGGCTATATCCAAAGGTGATTCAATATAATTATATATGAGTGGGGCTTGTAACTAGCTATTGTTTTAATATCAATAAATTTTAAACAACATGTGTCTTGAATATAAACCGTAGTCGCCGACAAGTAGGCAGCGTGTACATAACAAAATGGAGAGTGTATGCTTTGAGGGTTTATTACAGAATACAAACCTTTATGACAATGCATGGTTCAAATATAAAGTAGAGGGAAATATAAGATTCCACTGTTTTTGTTTCAAGATTTATTCTCTGTTCCCTTATTTGTGGTTTACATAACTTAAAAAACATGGTAATACTGAATATAGGCCTATTACATCCTTTTGAACACACCTTCTTAGTTACACATTCAACTACTTGGGCATTTAAGGAAGGGGCATCTTTTTTTTAGTCTTGCACACTGTCCTGGTGTCAAGGTCAACAAAGCTTCAATGTATAAAATTAATAAATTATTTGATCATCTTTAATAATATTTATTTTCTTTAAGGGTCTTTGTTTTAACACATTGTTCACACACCTATTAAAAATAATTAAGTTGCATTGATAGTGATATTTGAGATTAATTAAGGTCTAATATTTTTTATGTTGCAGTCATAGTATTTACAGCCCACATAGTTTGACGTTCAGACTAAGGATGTAATATTAACTGTTTGGGTTTTTCCTTAATGGAAGGTTCTAGATCCAAAGTTTGGCTGGATGTACTGATATGTTTGTCCTCCATGAATTGTCTACCACTCACTCTTCACCTAAATACAGATGCTTCTCATGTAAACTATACATTTCCCAGGTATCAGAGGTTCAGAAACCCAGTGAGTCAATTAGTTTTATTGGACATATATATAAAAAGAAAAAGCGATATTGAGGAAGGACTAAAGGAAGTGAAAAGGAAAATCTAAGAGATTTATGTGACCGAAGAGTTACAACAGGGACCATTGGGCATCCCTTTTATGGTAGCCTCGGAGATAGTCAGACCCCACTGATATTTTCCACCTACAGTAAGATAGATAGAAGCTCAAAGACCTGCTGGGAGGACACTGCAGAACTTCTGATGGAGACATTGTTGCCTGAAAGGAGAAACTGAAGAGTACTATATGAATACCAATGGAAGGAGCCAGTGGAACAAGAAAGGCTGGAGGAGATGATCAGCACCATTGCCCAGATGGGGAAGAAGAAAGCACCTGGCCAGACGGGATAAAGTTCGAGATACTTCAAACTTCATAACTCCTTACCTTGCTGAGCTTTTAAATTATTGTTTCAATCAACTTAGAATCTCAAACATCTGGAATCAGAGCAAGGTTATCGTGCTTACTAAAGGTGAGGACAAATACCCGAAACTTCCAAAGTCATATAAACATATTCGCCTACGGAACACTCTGGGTTAACTGCAAGAGAAAATTTTATTTGAACCTTTGCTTAGGCATATAAATATAAATAAGCATGCACCAACATAAGTTTAGCTTTAGAAGGATCAAGTCTAATGAGGATTGAATCTGAAGGGCAATGAAGCTGATTAACTCCTCGTAGTAGAGGTATTTCATGGGTACTTTCTTAAACATCTCGGGGGCCTTTGGCAATGTATGGTTATTGGCATTGTTCAACTGTCTGAGGAACCTACAGTGTCTAAAGGTCAACGAAGATTTCACTTACCAATTCAATTAATTAAGACATACTACCAAACGACATTACTCTCCAGTATTGGTTATGGAGCTTTAAAGACCATAATATTAGTTTAATACAAGAGCATGTGCAGAGACGTGAGTACATACATGAAATCAAACCATTAACTAGTTGTTGTGAAATTCAAACCAATAAAAGAAAAATGCAAGACTGAAGTTAACAGATAAATAATAAAGACAAACCTATTGAAGCACTAAAATAAATAGGGGAATCTATGATAAAAATAAAGAACATATTTCAACAACTAAGCACAGAGGTTGACGAATCAGAAACAACAAACACAATATGGGTGAATATGAGGAAGGTATTATTGGAAACATTTAACACTATGCTTAATAGTAAACCAACTAAAAAAAGAAGGGTTGTTCAATGAAGAGTGTGAAAAACTTTAAGGAATAGAAAGAAAGTCAATCAGAGAATAATTCAAATTGTTAACAATTATAATATAGAAGAGTATGCTGGTAGTAACAGGGAACCAAAAAATGGTATTTAGATAAGAGGAGATAATGCAAATTGAATAACATATAAACAAAGTAGAGGAGGATCCAATTAAAATCACATCAAACCATTTTATAATTCAGTTAAGAATTTACTAAAAGGAAACACACCAACAACTAAATTAATGAAAGATAAGAATGGTCACATTTTCATCAATGAAACAAATAACCTCAACAATTGGAAACAGCACTTTATCAACTTACTCAACAACCTAACCTATAATAAAGACGATAATCCCGACCAAATAATTTTCCAGCATTTTCAATCAATGGTCGAGAAATCTATATTACATGATATAAAAGAGGCTATAAATCGACTTTAGAAGGGCAATTAAACTGGAATATACAGTAATCAGGGATAAATGATGAAAGCAGATAGAAGGGTACCACAAAAACTGATTTATAGTCTGATAACCCGTATTTGGGAAAGTGAAGTGATCCCAGAATAAAAAGGGTGACCAAATGCAAATTCAGAACTACAGGGGAATATCACATGAAATACTATCAAGAATACTATATTATTATTATTATTATTATTATTATTATTATTATTATTATTATTATTAGCACTTAATTTTACAAAGTTTCGGGTTATACGCACTTAAGCTACTGTGTAATATAGGGTGATTGTGAGATCAAATGGCGGACCTACAGTTTAATGTGGAATCCGAACCACGGTGGAGGCCTGGCATTCCACACATTCACAAGTTGTGATTATTACACGTCTTGTCAGAGGTAAAGGAAAGGTTCAGCCATTAAATAAAACTGTGCTTGTACCTAAGATCGAAATCCGGACCCCAGCACACAAGTCTGTCACCTTACCCCTAGACCACAGTTGGTCTTTAGCCTCAGCCACAAATGATCTTGAATAATGTTTAAAAATATTCATTTGACTATCTAAGTATAAGTTTTAGTGTTCAATTTTTTTCAAATAATGGGTTTTAATGGTCATTTTATTCAAATAATGGGTTTTAATCTTCATTTTATTCAATTAATGGGTTTTGATGATCCCTTTAGCAAACAGTAACACAATACAAATACGTAAAGGAGATTATGTTTTCATTTTACCGCTTAATTCTAAGGATATGATATTTAAAAGTAATGTTTTGTGTACCACATTTATTTTTCAGATTCTTACAAATACAGTAAATTCAGTTATATCTCAAAGTTGATACTTAATTTTATAGGAACTATATTTCAAAGTACCGTAATATTTTGTGTACCACATCTATATTTTCACATTCATTATTTCTATCTGACTCTCTCACACGATCTCACACATTCTCTCCTATCTCTTTCTTTATCTCTCACACATAATTTATAATACACACTCTTTCTCATATAACCTCATTTCATTCTCTCTCAAAATATACCTTTCTTTCACAATTTATCTCTCTCTCACTCACACTCTCTACCCTCACATACACTCTCTGTAACCAACTTTATCTCAGATTATCATTATAAAATATCTCAACTTTACCCTCTCTCTTTCTCAAACGCTTTCTTTCTATTAAAAACTCTCTCTATCAAACTTTTGCGGTATCTCTCAAATACGCTTCATCTCTATCTTAAACGTTTTCTCTGAAACTACCTCTCTCCCAAACACCCTTCCTAAAAAACTTTCTCATTCTCAAACTGTCTATAAATCACTCTTACTCTCTATATGAATTTCATTATCTCAAACTCACTCTCTCTTTCAAACTCGTTTTCTTGCAATCTCCTTTTCTTTAACATTCTTTCAAACACTCTATTTCTATTAAACTATTACTTTTATTTTCTCTCTTTGAACTAATATCTCCCTCTTTAACTTTATCTTTCAAACTCTCTTTTACACGATCTCGCATTCTCTCTCATTCACACAAAATCTTTCCTAAATATAACACTATTTCCTCACACACACACACACACACACACAAACACACACACTCTCTCTCTCTCTGCTCCCAGTATTTATCACTTTAACACATACATACTCTCACTATCACTTGCTCATACTCATTTGATCTCTCTCAATTCCTCATTCTCAGTATCTTACACTTATACCTCACACTCTCATTCTCACATTCACACTCTCATTTTCACAGTCACCAACACAGACAATCACACACACAAACACTTACACTCTCTCATATTCATTATCACATTTTATTACTCTCTCTATCATATCTTATACGTAATATGATAAACCCGTTTCCAGTAATAGAACTTATGAGGATATGGCTGAATAGATTTTGACGGATGAATACTCATTTTAAAAGTTAAAATAGCCTAAAACTAACACTCAACTTTCATAGAAAGTTTACTAATATTTTCTTCTGTGCTGGTAGTGAGTCATCTGTACAATCATTATTAATATTTGTTTATATCACCACGAAAAATTTAATATCCATTATACACATATAGTTTAATATACATTATATATATATAATGTGATCTACGTTATATAAACACATATATTGAAGACGTATAATAAATAATATATAAATAACATATACATTCAAGATATGTATTTATTTATATATAATATATAAATAATATATAATATGTAATATATAATATATGTAATATATAATATATATAATATATGTAATATATAATATATATAATATATGTAATATATAATATATATAATATATGTAATATATAATATATGTAATATATAATATATATAATATATGTAATATATAATATATATAATATATGTAATGTATAATATATGTAATATATAATATATGTAATATATTATATATATAAAATATATATAATATATATTATATAAAATATACAATAGTAATAAATAATAGTATAATATGTATTATATTATTATTATTATATTACTATTGTATATTATATATAATATATATAATATATATTATATTTTATATATATTATAATTATTGTATATTATATATATTATATAATTATTGTAAATTATATATATTATATAATTATTGTATATTATATATATTATAAAATTATTGTATATTATATATATTATATATATATTAAATATAATATGTATAATTATATTTATATATATTATATATTATATATTAAATATAATATGTATAATTATATTACTTATACATGAAATATATACATTTTCCATTGGGCGTATAGTTTTCATATATGTATATTACAATACATATATACATAATTTACGTTATTAGATAAATATATGTACACAATTATGGTAAAGTTTCTGAAGTTATAAAAAGGTATTTGGGGTGTAAATAAAAGTCTTATCGGTTCTTATTTACACAAAATTCCCAAAAAGTAGGAATATTCATTTGCCATTATTATAAATTTTGATTTTGACAATAAACTAAGAAATTTGTTTTGCTAAACGAAACTAATCATATTTTTTCTATTAAATCTTATAGCATGAAATTAAATATTAATTCAAATAAATAATGCTATATCGACATTTCTTAAACATATTTATTTATTTAATTCTAGTACAGTTACAGAACATAATACTTAATTACAAATCATTTTAGGAGCAATTTCTTATAATATATAATACAAAGGAGTGGTATGGATATATAATATCAACAAGGTGGTATTATAATATTAGTTCAGTAGTCAGTCGTAGTTCTGACGTAGGTGATCCCCGAGGGCATGCTGATCTTCTCTACTCCCTTAGGGAACAACTTGGGGAGATCCTCATCCTTTACGTGAGGCAGGATCATGACCTTGGTTCCAGGCTGGAAATTATAAATGATAAAAGTTTTTAATTTAATTCCTATAAAAGATCACACACAAATAATAGCGTGTGTTTATATAAATTAAATAATAATGTAATGTGAATACAGAACTTAACTAAATTACAAGTATAATAAATATTCTTATACGTCAGTATCTTGTGCATCTAAACTGCATATAATGATATCTCGAAAAAAATTAGAAATCTATAATTATTTTAATTAATATATAATTTAGGATATATATATATATCATTTAGGATATATATATCATTTAGGGGATATATATATATCCTAAATGATATATTAATTAAAATAATTATAGATTATATATATATCCCAAATGATATATATATATATCCTAAATGATATATTAATTAAAATAATTATAGATTATATATATAACATTTAGGATTTATATATATATATATATATATATAATTTAGGGGATATATATATATATATATTGGTTTGTGTGTGTGTGTGTGTATGAAATATGCTTATATTGTAGAGGATTAGAAAGATAAAAGTATTATTTTGGTAAAATATACTAGCATTTCCGTGAAATAATGTGGTAAACCATTAAGGGAAGGAAACTCAATGTAAAACTTGCTGATTCCGACCTTCCTCTCATTGGCAAGCCAGATTCAATGAACTTAACCAGAGACCACGTGCACATTGGTGCGGGTGATGTTTGAGTAGTATTTAAGGTCTGTTAAATTAATGATTCATTTAAATATCTTAATTTAAATTTAAAGGTATCCCCTAATTGTGAATGCTACATAAAATTAGAGAACCACAACATTGATTATATTTCTGTTGCTTCTGGAAAAAAAATATTAATTTTAAATTGTTTGACGTTAATCTAATTACTTTCATTTGAGTGGATTGTTAAAATTGTTATTGTTTTATTTCCAATTCCAATAAAATTGTTTATTCTTACCGTGCTTTCTTTTATATATTTATTTAATACTTAAAATTCACTACAAGTACAGTCATTGTTATTTAATATATATATTTATAACACAATAAATTGTCTATGTAGTCTACAACAATAACAATAATTATAAAACTATCAATTATATAAACACATCACTTAACTTTTTCATTTGTTATTTACCATAAGATGATTCATCCAACAGAGCGTATAACCCAAACCATTAGTTAGACACGGTGGTAATAATAATAATAATAATAATAATAATAATAATAATAAATCCACCACAATAAGTAAATGCATGCTTTTAAATATTTAATCTTCTTCCACAAAGAAATATTTGTTCATAATCCCCTTTTTCAATGAACTCGGTTTCTAAAATTGTAGTGGAGAAACATTGTATAGCTTACCGTCCAATTAGCAGGGGTGGCCACAACCTTCAAACGAGTGGTGAGTTGAAGGGAGTCGATCACTCGGAGAATTTCACTGCAATCAAACAAATGCATTTAACTTTTGTGTTGAGTATTTAAATAGGTTTAAAAGTTATATCAATTGACACTTCATATACTCTGAAATGTAGAAAGTTGATTACACTGTGATCCTATCTTATAAGTTAAGTCAAAATGAAAATGTTTAGGGTACGCATGCATGCTACATTTCAGGTTAGGTGGATTGTACAGTAAAGCAAGTATTAACAGCTCTCCTATCCAACATATCAATCAATATATTAACGGAGAGGTTAATACTTATTTTATTTTGTACATTTTGTACCTTGTGTCCTCCAAGCTCTTATTAGTTTGTGATATTTTAAATTAACTAACTATAAAAAAAACCTTAAATAAGGTTTACCACAAGGTGAAGTAGAGACTAAAAGATTTAAAAAATAATATAAACTAATAAACTACTTTTAAAAAAGGTTATGACAATGTCAGACAATTTTTTGGAATTAGGTTTGTTTATGAGTTTTTATTTTTGCCTTAATGTTCTATATTAATTATAAAAAGCTAAACGGAAATAGATAATTATAGTCTAGTAGGTAATATTCAGCTAGGTCAAAGTGCTTAAATTAGTGAGGTTTCTCACGAACGTCTTACAAACCGTATAGACTATTCGAATGAGATAGTACAAGGATTGGTTACCATTAAGGATAGATTCCCTCTTAAAGCCTCTTGGGGCTCAAACCGAAACCTCTCAGAAACATACAAATCAGACATAACTGGGCCATGCCTTTGTGCAACTACACAAATAAGAATTGCATGGAAGAAGCTTTAAATGGGACGAACAGATAAAAAGCTATTTCGTCGAAGTATTCAAAGTAAATGAAGTTGAACCATAATCAGCATTTCTATCTCAAGTTTCAACGCATCATGTTCATAATTATGAAATTTTATCTCACTGTAATTCTAAACAACAAAGGGGGCTATCATTGGGTTATTTTGATCTGGTCGGAGCAAATGAATTATAAAGAACAGGCCAAGTATTTTTATCAATATTTGGATATTTGAAAAAAGTACACTTATTTTATTATACTTAAAGGAGTTCTAATACTCCTAAAATAATTCTCAACTGACTTTGGTTAAACGTTTCTGCCAGTAAAATTTTTTGTAGAATCTAATTTGTAGCCGTTTTTAATTTATCGCTACATTACAGGTAGAGAAAGTATTGGAACGTCAACAAAATCCAACTCAAGATTTTGATGACCCCCCCGAATCCGAAAAAGTGGTTTTTGAATTTCCGTCTGTCTCTCTGTCTATTTGTCTGTTTGTACCTCGGACTAGAGCCTAAACTATTTTTTCGATCGAGCTAAAATTTGGTATCTAGTGTTTTTATAGGTTTGCTCCAAGGGCGTTTTGGAATTGGATATCCAACCCTAAAATTAAGGGTAGCTTACTAAAAGTCAAAAAAGAAAAAAGAAATGTTATCAAAATCGGCTCTAAGTAGGGCAAGTATGAGAGTGGTTGGCACGAGGATTGACGGCTGGCTGTATTGTCAATACTGATATTGTCAATATTATTTATCGTGTAAGGCACGCTTAGCGATTTTGATTAAATTTAATTTCTAAGCATTCATCAATATTACAAACAAAATGGCTACCCTCAATTTTTCGTCAAAACGACTTTAAGGATTCCGGTCTGTTGCGTAAATTCCCATTTTTTTAAATCATATTTCCGTAAATCTTTGAGATATGAAATAACTTAAAATTGCATTTAACTATTGTAAAAATATTTTATTTAAAACATATTTTTAGAATAAATCAATAATTTTTAAGCTATACACAAATATATATATATATATTAATTTTCGAACACTTAGGGTAAAGTGTTGCAACCATCAAAAAAACCTAAACCGAGATGTTGATGGATGTGGACATTTCATAGATCCCCGAAAGCTAAAAAGTGGTTTTTACAATGCCATCTCTCTGTGTGTCTGTCTAACCCCGACATTAAGAGTAATTTATGGGTGATAAGAGAAAACAATGTTTTTCTCAAAATCGACCTTACCGATTTTGATCAAAACTGGTATCTAGGTGTTGATTAAGATTGTAAGCGAAAGGCAATTTTCATTTTCTCATAAAATTACTTTTAAAGTACTTTACAGAAGCGTAAATGTATATATCTCCGCAACTATTTGTGATACTTAAAAACTTATCATTGCAAAATTGAGCACTATTAAAAATTAAAAATTTTTTTTTATGAAATATATTTTCATAAAACCAACAGTTTCTGAGATATTGACAAATATATTAATACAATTTTGTGAGAGTTAATTGTACAGAGATACTATCTATGCTTTAGTACAATTATTCTCTAATTTCATAGAGTAATTAAATATTTAAGTCTCACAACAAATTTTGATTATTTTCCTTTAACCTCTTAGGGGTAATGTTTGTACTGATCTATATCTCTCATTTTGGACTCAATATTTAAGATTTTTATTGGTAAAAATATATAAATTAAGAATTTGATAACAATGCGATGACCTGGATTTGGGCAACACCTTATAAAAGGTCTAGAATTTTAACTAAAAGTAAAAGTCCTTATACGAAGTGTTGACCCTTGTTGACACAATATCATTATATTTTTTGTCCTAAAGACATTGATTCTTAAAAAACATCCAAGAGTCAAAAAATGTTAAACGTATGAACAACACAATTTTTTCTTGGGTTTGCTAGGGTAAAATAATAATTTATGTCACATACTACTAGTTTTAAATAAATATCTCCATTTTTAAACTATGGAGTGAGAAAGTCCTTGCATATTTCCGTACCATTTGTTTTTCATTTTTTTTACATGAAATATAATATAACAAAACCTATCTTCAATAAACAAAATTATAATTGTTTGTCAAACTCTTTTACAAATATAATTAACACTATCAAAAGGAAAATGGTAAATATATAAGATATTTTTCATATAAAAATGGTCAATCCAATAAGAAAATTTCAATATGTCAGAAATTTTAAGAGTAAAATTCTTTGCTTGAAAAGAAATTAGACTTATTTTTTAAAATTCGACTGAAAAAACAAATTGAATGAATTTAATTTTACAGAAAGAAGGTATAAAATATACTTAGAATTATATGAAATTATTTAATAAATTTAAATAAAACTGTATTTATGTGTAGCAAAAATAAGGGGGGGGGGAGTCAAGATAATCTATCTATGATATAATTTTAAAAAAATCTTTAAGAAAATAGTTTTTAACATGTAGATTATTAGAATTTATGAATTTAAATAGAAATTGAGCTATATTTTCGTGACACAAGAAGTCAATATCCCAAAGATTAAGGCCAATTACAGGATATTTGTAGATTCCATGGTTCTTGCGTTGATAAATACAGAGTAAAAAACAGCTACATAGAAAAACTTTAATTTTACGTATTTTTTTTAACCTAGATGACTTTATATCAAATAAAATTTTAATTAACATGTCTAAATTTTATGTTTATAAGATTAAAACATTTTCGTGGATTAAATAATAAATTCGAGTAACTAAGCTCAAATTATTAACTTTCATTGGAAAAAGCCCTAAGTTAGAAACCCGCCTCGGTGGCGTAGTTGGCTAACGCGCTAGTCGTGTTGAGCTGGACTGCTGAGGACGGGGAGATCGAAGTTCGAATCTCGGTCGGGTGAACTGGTGGTGGTTTTTCCTAAATGGTTTTTCACTCTCCCTCCACGCAAATGCGAATTCACTTTCTCTAATTCAACCTTCCCAATTCCTAATCCATTAGTGTAATTAGTACTTAAAGCGTATAATTCGAACGTGTAGTAAGACGCGGTGCTAATATTATTATTATTATTATTATTAATAAGTTAGAAAACAAACCGAATTAAGAGAGTGTAGCTTAGTCCAAAATGTGTGCCATTTTTCTGTAATATATAAATATATTTCTATCACAACTTTCTTATCAGTAGAAGCAGGAAAACATAGATTTGAAGATGTGATAATATATAGTTTATATTATTATTATTATTATTATTATTAGCACCGCGTCTTACTACCCGTTCGGGTTATACGCTCTTACGCTAATGTGTAATGGTAGGGTGATTATGAGATGAAATGGAGGACCTACAGTTTAACGTGGAATCCGAACCACGGTGGAGGCCTGGCATTCCCAACATTCACAAGATAACTTGTCAGAGGTGAAGTATAGTTTATAATTCTTAATTTTATATATATATAGTACTCACTCAACGTTCCTCCCGGTGGAAGCGGGGTACTGCATGGACAACTTGAGCTTCTTGTCTGGACCAATGATGTACAGGGCTCTCACGGTCAACGCAGCCTCCTCATTGTCCTTACTGTCCTCGTCAATCATGTCAAGAAGTACCGCCAACTCTCGTTTCTCATCGCCGATGATCGGGTAGGGAAAGTCACCGGGAATATCCAGACAGTAAGATTTGATGTCCTGGAATAGTTTTAAGAGGACTATATAAGAGTAGAAAACTAAAATGTGTCTTTATGGAGATATACTCAGGATATAGTTCATAAATACAAAGGAAATTATGTTAATTTAACATTTCAGAGATAAATGAAGTTGGTTTTAATATTACGTTAGTCAAATAGTATAAATTCTTTAAATTATTATTCGATTTATTTATAAATAGATGACTAAAGTGTGTGACTGTAAGCTTGTAGTTCTATTATATTATTAATACACTGAATTTCAGTTAAACGTATTAACCTGGGTGAGTCTATTAAACAATGGCTATAGAAACACGTTATATGTAACCTAACATACATAGTCCTGGTTTGGTATTTCAGGAACTCACATTGACCCAGTCCGTGTGTGACCTCAGCTTGTCACAGGAGTGTGCGATGACCTTGACCCCTCTCTTCTTGAACTCGTGGTCATGGACTGCTATTCTACCCAGCTCAGTGGTGCAGACAGGGGTGAAGTCTGCTGGGTGGGAGAACAGCACGGCCCAACTGGTTCAAAAAAACAATAAATGTTTTCTTGAAAAAGTTTTAAAGTTTCTATCATTTTTCTATCTATTATCCGTGAATATTAATTACTAATAATCATATACTTTTTTTAGCACGCCTCATAACCCGCTCATGCTATACCCATAAAATACCAACTATGCAGATATGCTAGTAATGAAGAAAGTGGATTTGGATTAAATTAACTAATATTTGCATGAATGGAGAGAGGGAAACCATTTAATAAATCCATTCTCAATACTTTTAATCAAATTTCTAGCCCTAATTTCTCCTTCACTGTCAGTACATTCTATTCCAAGAGTGAAGTCTTTGATTACTAGACCACCAGAAGTTGGTCGAGCCTATCCTAATTCTAGGATAAAGAAAACAATCAGGCCATCGGTACTTGTGTTCATCATGTAAATAAAGAGAGAAAATGAATTAAATTTAAAGGGAATATATATTTATTCGGTGATATTAAAATTTGTGACCTTTAAACCAAATTATCTATATATTATATATTATGTATCTTAAAGATTTGAGCAAATTAATAAAGTTTCAATTAAAAGCTAAAAAAAAGTGTATCTACAAAACGTGTTAAAAGTTTAAACAAATACGGTTTAATAGACTTACTATAACTTTAATTACCCTAAACAAGTGTCCTACAAAGTCCTGAATAAAACTATAAGCAGACGTAAGAATAATTTGTGGGACTGGATTATCTACAAACTAATTCATCATTTTGAATAGTGCTAATAATTTGTTATGAAAAACAGTCTAAAGAGAAAATTAAAGTTATTTTAAGATTAGTTAAAGCTGTAGTGGCTAGAATGGTTTTAACACACAAATAATCTGTTAGCCTGGACATTTAAGAAGAATAAATAAAGATAATATCAATAATAAATTTGTGGAAGAATTATTTAACTCCCAAGAAAACACCCTTTGCTCTAAGCCTATAATTTTGAATAAACTAGTCTCGATTTTATTGTTATCAATCATAAACAAGTTTATATATAATGGGATATTTGCCAGATCATATTATTATTTAATATTTTTCAAAAATGTTTATCCCCTATTTAGATGGGAAATTTCTATATCTATTAATGCAAAGATTTTTTTTTTTCAAATGTTACTTACGAGTCTCCAAGCCAGTCGTAAAATCTGATCCTTCCCTGAGTGGTCTCAGCGGTGAAGTTTGGAATAGTCGCTCCCAGCCTCATCTTGACAGCTGTTGCAGGTAGTAAAAGCTTCTAAAAGATCAAGATGTTGTTAGGACTCTGAACAGTCTGATATGATATCACAGACACACTCCCGGTTTATATATACTAGACATGATAACAGCTCAGTCATGTTCAACGATGGCAGGATTATTGCTGATTAAACTCGTGCACTGTGCAGTGGGACTAGGCCGCGTATGAATATTTGACGGAGCGTGATGACCTTGTAGAATGACTGGGACAAATTGAAGTGACCGAATACAACTGCGTTCCCAAATAAGATCTAAATTTCACTGGTAACACTAGCTTGTTATTTTTATTTTATTTGATCCACGTCTGCGTCCATTTGGTTAGAAAAACCACTAGGACGGTAAGTTATTTGGGAAATATCATCTTCAAAACCACGATCTAGGACTCAAACCCTGATTTACAAACAAACTAAACTATGATACTGACCTTTATTCCACGTGTCCACCGATGTCAGTTTATTGTAGTACAGTAACTTTGCTTTATAGTCCCACATATGCAATCAGCACATGAGCTACAAACTAACCCGCATCGGTGGCGTAGTTAGCTAACGCGCTAGTTGTGTTGAGCTTGACTGCCAAGTACGGGGAGATCAAGGTTCGAATCTCGGTCGGGTGAACAGGGGTGGTTATTCCTAAATTGATTTCCACTCTCCCTCCACGCAAATGAAGGTTCACTTCCTCTAAATTCAACCTACCCAATTCCTAATCCATTAGCGTATAGCCCGAATAGGTATAAAGACGTGGTGCTAAATAATAATAATAATAAAAAGCTACATACTAACAAGCTATACAAGTA
This sequence comes from Timema monikensis, assembly GCA_902151445.1. Lineage (NCBI taxonomy): Eukaryota > Metazoa > Arthropoda > Insecta > Phasmatodea > Timematidae > Timema > Timema monikensis. The sequence goes on from CABFVZ010001030.1 coordinate 66,077, forward strand.
CGCTTAATACTACAAACCCAGTCATTGAGAATAGATATCCACTGCTATGATGGATTGACCATTGACCTTGGTAGGTGCTCCCCGGAATATAAACAAGATCACTGAATACTTCTAGTCGAATATCAAGTTACTGATTAAACATGATTAAATATCATAATATATTTTGGGTAAATAAATAGATTTAAATTATGGCAGTAGTAGAGTAATGTCTTACTATTAATATTAAATGAGATAAATGAGAGATAGAATAACTACAGAATGTAATAAAAATGATTAGTTGATACGATATTCACCGCATAATGAATTAAGAATAGGAAAGGTAAAAGTTGGAAGAAATGTACCCAAAATTCTGTCTTACTACCCGTTCAGATTGTACTCACTTAAGCTAATGTATAGTGGTAGGGTGATTGTGAAATGAAATGGTGGACATACAGTTTAACGTGGGATCCGAACCACGGTGTAGGCCTGGCATTCCACACATTTGCAAGTGGTGATTAATAAACGTCTTGTCAGAGGTACAGGAACGGTTTGGCAATCAGATAAATCTGTGCCGTGACTGAGGATTGAACCCCACACCCCTAGAGCAGAATTCCGACACTTTACCCCTAGACTGCCAGGTCACCTAACAATTTAGGTAAAAAGCTCCATCCGTACACCCAACTGTGATTCAAACCTCTATAAACCCATTACTGTAAAGTCCAGTAGATTTTCAGAGTGACGTACTAAACCATGTGGAGAACGATGTGGATTCAGTTTATAATAAAGAGGTCAACTGTTTAATTTTAGGGTATTGCTAACGTTGTTAATACCCTTATTTTGTTTTGTTATGTATCGAAACCCCAGTAGGCCTACCCTTTAATGTCTTATTATTTAGATCGTAGCTATTCACATATTTATTTTTAAATTTAAAGTTTAAAACTATATAGAATTACATCAGACCTGCAAGTGCAAAGAAGCTTTTTTAACACCTATAATATATATTTTGCCATTTGATTATATCAACATAAGATATGAAAACCACCTTAGATAAAGACTCTAATTCACTTTTATGAATCCTGCCTTGATGGCGTAGTTATCTAACAAGCTAGTCGTGTTGAGCTAGACTGCCGAGAACGAGGATATTGAGGTTTGAATCTCATTCGGACGAACTGGAGGTGGTTTGTCCTATATGGATTTACACTTTCCCTCCACGCAAATGAGGGTTCACTTCCTCTTTATTCATCCTTCACAATTCCTAATACATTAGCGTAATTAGCATTTAACCGTAAAACCCGATAGGTTAGTAAAACATGGTGCTAAATAAATAACTAAATAAAACCCTAATGAAACGGAATACTACAAATTTCAACAATATTTTATTTATTTCAGTCCCTCCACTAAAATAGCCCCTAGAGCATTAAGTATGGACTACACGCTGCTGACGGCTATTAGGTGTTAGTCCGGTACAGGGATTAGTTACCCACGATCATGGGAACCAAATAATTGGTGTATGGGACTAGATCCATGAACATTAAACAATTGTTAGATTAAAATATACAATCACAGCTAAAAGAAACGGTTTGTGTATTTGTGACAACGTAAGATAAAAACATATTTATTTTATCTTCAGCTGTTCTAATTTCAGCTAATCTTATGTAAACTAAAATCAAGTTATCAACATATATTAACATAAATGTACCTTATAGTAATGTTGATGATGATTATGATTTCAACAGTCTGGATAATGAGTATTGGGGGATTGGGGGATTTGGGGTATGTAGTCATTAAAATTAGAGATTGGTCGATAACAGTTAATTCGATACTCGATATCGATACCATTCATAATTTTCTCACAATACTCGATACCATTACCAAAGTCGATACTAACCAAGTGAAGAACAAAGTCCAAAGAGCCGCTTCATGGCGTGACACGAGATACATCGCACCGCGCGTAGGCCTATGGTACCAGGTAGCCGAGTAGTTGAATTATACCGATTCTATGTCACCGCCGCAGCCGCAGTTTTTAATGGATTATCGCCAAGCTTTTTTATTTTTGTATTTCATATTGTAACACACAAATTAATTGTGGCGACACTACAATCTCTATAGTTTATTTCCGTGTGCTAGCAAAAATAATTTTAATAGATTTTACCGTAATTTATGTTATTTTTGAGAGGATATTACGAGATATTTATATTTTTTTGATACTCGATACTATTTTTAAACACCCATTCGAGATACTCGATACCCCAAAGAATCGATGGTATTGAGGTATCGTGGAAAGTATCGACCCATACTTAATAAAATTGCAAGGACTCGTGGGTTAGTGTATATAAAAACGGAAATAGCAGCACTAAGAACGAAAGTACACCTAATATTATTAATCTATTTAGATGTAATTTTAATGTCAGAGCTATAAATAACTTAATTTAAATGGTCACAGATAAAAAAAATTTGTTTATACAGCCTTCAGGAGAAAATAAATCGTCGTATATGTTCGAAAAATTGCAAAAGTTGACTCTCCTGCCTGTCCAAACCACAGCGTTTGTAGTAGGGTCTAGTGAGAGTTGAGGGGATTTGTAGTTTTCATGCATGTTTATAGCTCAACTTTTATGACATAAGCCCCTCTTATATGACATCAGGCGTCCTGTCATAATAATTCCCTGATTCTCTTTCCATTATTTCATGAGAGCCAGGGGTGGTCCCAGTTCACAAACATACACCAAACTAACAGCAAAAATGTTAAAATGATTACCCTCTATTAGAGACTTTGGGTCCTTCAACGCGTGTATCACTATGTGCCATTAAAGTGCATTACAAAATAAAGCTAATTTTAAACATAGTTTCAATAAAGAGCGTATACAAATAGCCTTCACAAGTCAATTGACCAGTTTCCACAAAGCTAGGTTCTGGTAGCGGCCCAACCCACTCTTTAAATAACTACCTCACAAACATCATAATTAAACTGAAGATTACGATAAAAATAGTCCCTTTATGACGAACATGTTAAAGGTGATAGTTTATCAACCGCACATTTGTAAGTGCTTTTTACCACTGAGCACTGACACTAGTGAACCTCAGTTTTGATGGACTCAACTTGGCTTAAAGAGTGCAGCGAAACTTCCATAATGTTGAGGATCTGGTGTAGTCTTGTCTGTGACCGAGGTAATTTCTGCTCCTGGGCGGGATTGCTTTTTAGAGGCCCCAAGATAGCCGGTGGATAATTGGAAAATATGAAAATAATCCCCAAACCTAACAACTCCGAGCCTAACGTAGAGTGGGCGTGATAGGAGAGTAATTTAAAGGGAAACTACACAAATGGTAATCATACTCCAAAACATTTAATGCGAGATTGTGCGAGAACGATAAGGATTACAAATAAAACTATAAGAATACGTTTTATAGACACTGTTTTTCTATTTATATTTTTATAGCAAAACTATAATAATAATAACTTTAATATACACTGTTCTCCTATTTATATTTTTAAAACAATGCTACAAGGATACGTTTTATAGACACTGTTCTTCTATTTATATTTTTAAGCAAAGCTACAAAAATACGTTTTATAGACACTGTTCTTCTATTTATATTTTAAGCAAAGCTACAAAAATACGTTTTATAAACACTGTTCTTCTATTTGTATTTTTTATAGCCAATACTTTTGTATAATTAATGGTCTATGAGATAATTGTGTAAAATTATTTAATAGCATCATTTATTCAAAATGAAGGATATAACAGGATTTTATAAGAACTGCACTGAAGAATAACTTATTCAACACAAAATCTATGCCAATTTGAAAGAAATCATTTTATTATCAAAAAGTGAACGCCTATTAGTTATGATTAGCAGCTCCACTATCATGCTCAAGCAATATTAGATCTGAAGCTGCTAGTTTTGGGTTAGAGATGGTTTTCAGATCACACACACAGACTTCGTTAAGATAGGTTGGTATTATGTTTGACGCCCTCCTCGAGCTGATGCCCATTTCACACAGACTTTAAGGCAACTCTGATGATGGCAACTTAAAACAAAGTCTTAATAGGAGATGAACGTTCATAAAACGCATTTTTCTTTTTGTGACGCCTTACTAACTGTTCGGGGTTTAAGCTTATGTACAAATTATTCTAATGGTTTACGGGATTAAGAAGGCTATATTTATAGGATGTATACCCACATTTTGGTGGAGGGAGATTAGAGAACCACCTTGGAAAAACCATTCTCGTTTTACCCGACCGAGATTTGAACCTCGATCTCCCCGTCATCAACAGTCTATTTTACTGCAATTATATAGCACGTTAGACCATGGAACCACGGAAGCGAGTTAAGGTAGTAGTTAAGTTGTACTAAAATTAGTAATGAATTAATTATGAAAACTCTGTTATTGGTTACGTGGTTTGAAACTAAATCATCTATCTTGTTGACGTTCTTCACACACAAATAAAACTGAGAGTGATAAGATAGAATATCAAGAATCATTCCATTGACAACTCAAACAATCTTTCCTTTACCTCTTTATATTCTTTCTCTATATATGTCTCTACGTCTGTACCCTTCACTTTATCCTGCCTACCAACTCATAGTTTTTCCATCAGATCGGGAACGATTAGAAATAATTTTATTCTATTTTAATAAACAAACACATTACTTTGGAAGGCTTACTTATATATTTTGTTTTTTATATTCTGTTATTATACTGCATCTTAACAACCATTCAGGCTTTTCCTTTTAAATCTAAGAATAGTTAAGTTTAGAGTAAGTATACCCATCCATATGTGCGTGGAGGGAATATGTGAAAACCATAAATGATACGGAACTCCGCCTGGACTTTCTCGCTATATTGTTTAATAATGGAGATATTTAATCAAAACTCGTAATTTATGTGAAACGAAATAATATACACAAGCAAATTACATCATAAAATGCACTATTTATTAAGTAAACCATTATTTAATCCCGGTTTTAAATTTTATAATTTTATTTTTAAAGAATTTATATCATCATTTGTATGTTTGGATCAATAAAAACTATCAATATTGAGTCCAAAAGGGGCAACACTCTTTTATTACAATTTCGACATCCATTTAACATTCTCGATATTTTATTAGGTGATGTACGTCTTCGTGTCATCGCATTGCTATTACATTCTTGATTTATAAATTTTGAACAATGAAATTTGTTAATATTGACTATTGAGTCTAAAATGGAGATAGATCATTGTTGTACAAACATTTATCCTAAGTGGTTTATGGAAAAAAAAAACATAAACTTTTAGATACTTACTTATATTTAATTACTCTTAGGCATTGGAGAATTAAGCCTAAGTAGTATCTCTTGGCAGATAGAGCTCACAAAATTGTAATAATATATTTGCCAATATCTCAGAAATTGTTGGTTTTATAAAAATATATTTCATACGATGCCTATAAAGGAGCAAGGGAATTTCAGATAAGATAATAGAATTCAATTAACTGTAATATAATTCAACATTTTGTCAATTGTCAAAAAATGTTTATTTTTTCATATTAATTCTTTTCGATTATATTACAACTTAACATTATTCCTCTAGTCAGTTCATACTAATTATCTATATAGTTTAATTATGTTAAATTATTTCTGTTTCTTTTATATTTTTAATTGTTAACATGTTACCTTGACTCACATTTTTAGTGTGTTATTTTATTTATGTTTCAATATCTTAAATTGTATGTGTATTAATCGATGAACTATCCATTTTAATTAATCTATATAGACATATAGTGAGAAAAATTTTTAATTTTATATAATTCTTTTTCTATATACTTTATTAACTAAATATATCATATTGAATTCTATAAAGATAGCTTAATATTGCTTCCTTATTACTTCATCGTGTATTTCAAAAATAAAAGTTTATTTTATTTTAAATAGTACTACAATATTCCAATTATAAGTTATTTAATATCTCAAATAGTTGTGGAGACAAAGAAATACCAGCTTCTGTAAAGTACCCTAAAAGTAATTTTCAAAGAAAAATGAAAAAGCCAGTTTATTTATAATCTCAATCAGTGCCTTGATGTTAATTTTAATCAAAATCTTTAGAGCAAATTTTGAGAAAGTCTATTCTTTCTCATTTTGACCTTTACTAAACTACTTTTAATTTTAAGTTCAAACAGACACACAGTCGGCATTGCAAATACCACTTTTTAGGGTTCGTGGGGTCATGAGATGTTAACATCCATCAACATTTCAGGTTATATTTTTTTATGATCACAATACTTTACATTTTGTGTTCGATAAGTTAAAAATTATAAATATTTGCTTATAGCTTGAAAGTTATTCGTTTTATAAATATATGCCTCTAGTAAAATATTTAAATTATAGATAGATCCACACATTTGTAAAGATATATAATTTCATATCCCAAAAATAGTTTCAGAGTTATGATAAGATATTTTAAATTACGCATCAGACCAAAGCCTTTAAAGTAATGTTTCCGAAATATTGATAATGGCCATTTTGTTTGGAAATTCACAAATGTATATAAATGAAATTTAATCAAAATCGTTAGCGCTAATTTTGAGGAAATCAATTATTTCCCTTTTTTCCCTTCGGTAAACTACCCTTAATTTAGGATTAAATATCCATTTCCAAAAATCCTTTGGGCAGCCTTATGAAAATCCTAGATATCAGGTCTTATCCCAATCTGAAAAATTGTTTGGCATCTATTTGAAGGTACAGACAGACAAACAGATAGACAGACAGACGGAAATTAAAAAAAAACTTTTTTTCTGATTCGGGGGGGTCATGAAACGTCGAGATTCATCAAAATCTAGAGTTAGATTTTTTTGATGATCAGAATACTTTCTCTACCTGAAGATTGCGAAAAAGTAATTAATGGACTATTAACCATATTACACTCTTTAAGGATTACTCCCAGACCTGATAATACTCTCTAACTATTCTGATACTATATTGATTATTGATGCCACAAAATATGAGACCAAAATCAGGATTATAAACATTTAAACATCCGAAATAAGGTTGGTAGAAAAAACTACTTTCTTAACTTTGACATTAGCGGTTTAATTATACTTGATTAGAATTAAATTCTCTTTCCAAACCAATTCTGGTACAAATACATTTACTTTTACATCTCATCACTAATAGGTTTGTAATAGTGCTCCTGTTTACCGCCATAAAACAATTTCCAGAGATAATTTGGCTAAAATTATGTTGTGATTTAATTTTAGACTTTCCGTGGATGCGAAAGTAAACAAAACTATTTATTAGGAACGCTTAGCTTTTTAACAATGTGATATATTAATTTAAAAAGATTAATCGTCTAAACATTCATTCTTAAATAAAATATTAATTTACAGTATTTTAATGGATATTAGGATCAATATATATAGTACTATCCAACTACTTTTTCCCTGTTAGCATGACAAAAACTTAGCTACTATCAGAACGACACTAACTTAATTACTTGTGGACGGACACTAACTAAACTTTGCTAATTGTGGATGGACAATAAATCTATCTTTTTAAAGAATTACAATTAACTAGATTTTTTTTTTCACTAAAATAACTTTTTGAAGAATTACAAATATTATAGGCCTTGAATGGATGAAATTTAACTCAGCGCTTGGAAGGATTAAACTTAAAACATAGCTACTTGCAGAGTGAGACTAAACTTTAATCCATGAAGTATTATTTACTTACTTAGCACCGCGTCTTACTACCTGTTCGGGTTATACGCTTAAGTACTGATTACGCCAATAGTTAAGGAATTAGGAGGGATGACTATAGAGGAAGTGAACCTACATTTTCGTGGAGGGAGAATGAAAAACAATTGAAGAAAACCCCATCAAGTTCACCCAAGTGAGATTCTAACCTCGATCTCCCCTTCCACGACAGTCTAGCTCAACACGATAATAGAATGTTAGCTAACTACGACACCGAGGCGGATATACTTGCAGTATAGATTTAAACTTATCTCATGTAAATATGACACTAAACTTAGCACTTGCATTGTAATATTAACTTAGCCCTTGCGAGAATAGCACTGAACTTACTGTCGTATAGTAATATATATATATATATATATATATATATATATATATAT